>JANHGN010016496.1:23433-122076 GCA_024605025.1 Megaceryle maxima
TTTCTTTTCTTTTCCTTTCTTTTCCTTTCCTTTCCTTTCCTTTCCTTTCCTTTCCTTTCCTTTTTTTTTTTTTTTTTTTTTTTTTTTTCCCCTTCCTTTTTCTGTGTAGGAGATTCAAATCTGCAAAGTGCTGAGTTTTATATAGGACTCACTTGTGCCCATGAATGAATTAAAGTGTCGTGGTGATGCAGCTGATTTATATGCATTGGAAGTTGTAATGTAGAAAAATTCACAGATTTATCCAGTGTAAAGAGTGACAAGATCACATGCAGGAGCTTGTGTTCCCACCCAAATGCGGTGCAGGATTGCACAGTCAGGTAGCAGTTCAGTGGAGTCTTTCCTTCCTCTCCTCCCTTTAAAGTGTCAACCCCTTGTGCTGCAAAGCCAGATGGCAGACTCCATGGCTCCACCACCTTGCTTCCCAATGAAGCTGTTTCCCTTATGATGTGATCTCTTGTACGGTGGGCCAGATCTTCGTCTAGGACAAATCATATCAGCTCCTGTGGTTTCAGTGAAGCAATGTGAAATTACAGCTGCTGGCTCCAGCTGCTGAGGATCCGGCCGGTAGCAAAGAAAGAGCCCAATGAAAACTGTAGCTTATGGAGATGGCTGCCAGAAATTCAGATAAACAGCTGTAGATTCAAAAGCAAATCTGGGCTGTGATTTCATTGCTCACCATTGTACCAGCACTTTAAAACCTGATGTTGTGATAAATGCAATAAAACTGCTGGCTACACCTGCATAAATCCCCTTCCAAACCCAGGGCCTGCACAGAGGTACCTGAAGCAAAAATGTGGCCTTTGCTGCCTACCGTTGGCTTCCTTTGACAGGTGCCAGCTGGCCCTTTGCCTTCTGCCTGGCTTGGCTTTGGTGAGCAACACTTTACCCCCATGCTGTAGGTGGACAGCCAGTTATGACGTGTTTATTCTTGTTGAACTTGTGAAACACTCAAGTGGGAGAAAAGCCTGCCAGTCAATTTGGTAGGAACAGGACAGTTTCTCATGTTGTGCCATTCCCTATATAAATCACACCTGCAGGAGAGGCTCTGGGGTATGGCTTCATGCAGGGTTTTGGAAGATGCCCACCGAGTTGTGAATGAAGGGCTCCAGTGGATTTTAGCACAGCTTTGGTCCCAAAGCGTCCTGAGTTGCTGGCATCAGGCTTCTTCCAGCATCACACTTTATATATATACATAAATATATATATTGGATCTCACTTAGCCTTGAGTGTTTTTCTTTTACAGGAAGGAGGAGATGCACAGAAAGGAAATGTAATGGCTGCATATAGGAAAAAATGTTACTTACTTTGGCTTTAAAAGTTGAGTTCCTACTAACCTCAGGAATATTCCTTCTCCCACTGGGAGAGTCAGGTTTTGTCTGGGTATCATGTCATCTGTCCACATTTATTTTGGATCCAGAAGAAATTATTAAAAGTGATTGAAAAATCATGCTTTGAAACAGTTGGTATAGAAGTGTGAGACCTGTCTATCACCTTCCATCAAGGAAGTCTTGGCACCTCTCTCTCCATCTGACAGTTCCCCTCACCCTGCTTCTGTAAAACAGCAATGCTGGCTGCCTTGGTAGGGGAGCACAACCGAGCTGATACCATCAGACATGCTGTACTCACCATGTGACTCATTGGCAAGTACCCTCATTAGAAAATTAATCCTTTTATAAAAGAATTAAGGACACTGGAGGCTACCATTGTGCCCTGCAAAACATACTGGTCTCTGGGATGTTGTGGCAAAAAGTCCAGAAACACTTTTTCTGCTTTTTGCAAAGGAAGTTCTGTCTGCTCTCCATCATTGGCCTGTTTCTTTGCTGTCACCAGTGATGCTTTCTTGGTAACATCCTGCACTGTCATCAAGGTGGCTGCATTTATTCCATTCAGCTATTTGTTTTCCAGCATTATTCCCCTGTCTTCTGTACTCAGAAGAGGGGGATTAACCTATTTTCTCATTTCTTCATGTCTCTGCATCTCATCTTCCCCTCTGTTATTATTAGCAAGCTGAAGCATCGCTCACTAATCTAGGAAAACAGCCTTGTCCCAGCGAGGCACAGCCATATGCCTAAGTGCCTTCTGGACTTTAGACCTAAATCCATGGACTTCTCCTGCTGTCACCCACCGAGAGAGAGCTCTTTCAAAACGAGGACTCCAGTCACAAACCTGGAGCTGCTGTAGGATGCAGAGTTGGTTTGGCAGCCCCAGGCTGTGATTAGGTTAGAGACTGGGATTCAGAGCTGTTAACTACTCTGCTAAACAGCTCATAGGCAGCTGAGCAGCTGCAAGATGGGAGCAACAAATTTGGGCTCGGTGCTGACACAGCCTTTCAATAACCAAATGTCAAGGGCACAGAGCACCTCTATATACAGTAATATATATACAGCTTTATATACAATAAGGAAAATTAGCCCTCATATGTTACTTTTTCCTCTACCTGATAAGTTGCCACATATCTACACCATCTTCCCCACTTGCTGTCATTGATTATAGAGATGGTACATGCCTGCTGAAAACCAACCCAATGAGATTGGCTTATTCATCCTGGATCTGTCTTCACTGTCATCTCCCTACAGGAGGGAAAAAAAAACCAACCAGTCTGTCCACCTTAACATCCTTCCTGTGAGTATGTGTCACTCTTTATTTAAGCTGCTGCCAGTAACTTTTTCCTGGTGCTAAAGCTAGGCTCAGGGAGCCTGATTTTCCTCACCCTCTGTTCTGAGTGTGAGCAAACCCAGCCTCTCCTCTGCTTCTCTTGGGGAGCTGAGTGCTTCCACCATACACGTTCTTCTTTAGACTATCATTCCTGCCTTGCTGATCCAATCCCTTCAGAGCATTGTCTGATTTTAAGTGTTCTTGAGCATTTTTTCTTTCATTTGACATACTCAAGTGTTGCCTAGCATTTCATTAATTTTTCATTTTCTGCCCCCGGGAAATTTCACTCAATTTTTGGCATGTTTCCCTCATTCTCCCCACAGAACACTGAGTCAAAGAAATCATTTAGTTTCCTAGCAATATCCGCCTCATCTGTCATCAAGAGATAAAATTACTAAAACAATGAACAAAAGGTTAAAAAAAAAAAAACCCTGGATGTCTCCAACTGCCAGATTGTAGGTCCCTGCAGTCAAATACTGGTTGCATGTGTATTTTCTCTGTATGCCTTCACATTTGCCTCCTGCCCACTCCCTTCTCTGTGCTGAAATGGCTTGGTTTGATCTGATTCATCTTTTTTGTTGGGAGAACTGGGTGGAAACCTCTCCTGAAAGTGTCATTTTTGTGGATAGGGCAACTGGGAAGGGTTTTTTTGGAATGTCTCTCTGTTGTCTGGTGTTAAAAGGAAGTATGGTGTGTTTTGTAGCACTAGAAGTTTTATTGGGATGCTTGTGAGTGGAATGGGCAGTTCGTTTGCCTTCTCTAAGCATGTAGGTAATGCTCAAACTGTTGGGTGGACAAAGCCAAAAGTAGGGGGGGAACAAGAAATGGATCTGCTTAGTGGAAAAAGATTAAATTCTTTCTTTTATTATTTTTTGTACTGTAAATTAAATTGGTTTTCTTGGTCACCAGATTATATATAGCAGAGTTATTATTAGTGCTGAGGGCAAGGATTTGCAAGTGGCTGTGCCCACTTACAGTGGATACAGAAACTCCTTTGGATGACAGTGGCTTACATAGGTGTGATGTATGTAGTGAGTGACTCATGGCTTCCTCCAGTTCACTTCCCAGATCTTGAGAAAGCAGTTGTTAAATGTGGTGTGCTGCAGGTCCTCGTGGAGGCAGCTGCTGCAGGAGAGCACCAGGGCCAGGCTCTGTTCTCTGGGTGGGTATAAACTTGAAGGTCTTGGGGCTGTTACACCAGATTTGACACCCACGAAATGCAGATGTGGTTTCTTCTAACTGGGAATTGGTTTAAGATCATTTACTCTTCAGAGATCTTCAGGTCTCTAAAAATTAACTTGCAGGTTTTTCACAAGCAAGCATTGCATAGTATGTTAGGAAATTTGAACAAAAAGTTGTCTGAGTCATCTAAAATTTGTGCTGGGAAGATTTTTTCAACAGAATGAGACTGATACGTTTCAAACAGCTGTCAGGCTGAAACTTGCTTTTATCCCAGATGTGTGAATTTCCAGCAATGCTATTAACTGGATTGTTCATCCTCAGTACTGAATGAAATTCTTTCCTGCTATTGCCACTGAAGGAAACAAATACAGAAAAGGCTGCATGTGGGGTTTGCAGAGAATCTTCTGCTTTCCTACAGGGATTGTAGAATAAAGCTTCTGACAAAGCCAGATTCTGTGCAAGTTAGTGGATATGTTTTGTATGATACAGGAAAAAAAGGTGGAAAGCCCTCTAATGTTGTAACTTTGTGTCAGTTTTGAGAGTTCTGCTTTGGGCTTCTGATAATTTTGGTGGTTATTTTAAAGGTGGTATCCAAAAAGTCTAGAAGTGTGTGATGGCTTCATGACATCTCTAGCAAATGGGGAAATGTATTTTTCAAGTCTTGACAGCAAATATCTTTGTGCTTTGTGTTTGATGTGCTGTTCAGTTTGCACTTTTTGGGTTGGGATTTTCTCTTTTAATGTGTAATGAGGAACTTTTTCTGATTGAGAAAAGGCCATGACTGTGTCCTTATACTCCATTTTTTTCCATATTGTTGAAGCACATGCTTAAAAAACCCCATGGAGCAGAGAAGTATTACCAAACCGTGACCTTTATTTAGAGATCAAGTAAATATTGGTAACTATCAAGTTAATGTCATGAAGTCAAGGGAAAGACCTGTGTCCAGTCACTGATTGTCCAGAAAGCATGTGTGTGGTCTGTCCTTTATAGCTCATGGCTGTGCTCTGTTACAAATTTGCCAGAGGAATCAGTCTTTTTAAAACTGTGTATTTTTCCAAACTGCTATGGGAGCAGTCCTAGACCACTTTCTATTCCATAACTCAGGTTAGTAAAACACAGTAAGTTTGCTTTTCTCATTTTAGCTTGATGACCTGCGATGAACAAAAAATGAGCAAGGTATTCCAGTTTATTTCCCACGTGCATTTTAATTCTGCATCTAATGCAGGTTACTCCATCAATTTATGTTTTTCTTAAATCAAGAGTTGCTATTTAATTTTTCCAGGTATTTCATCTGTTTCAAATTTGCTGGTTTACATGCCCACTAAAGCATCAAGATGACAGTTAGTCAACATTTGGAAGTCTGCTTTATTGGAAATTTTGACATTACCAAATTTGGGTTTATTCTAATTTTGAAAGAAAACAACCTTCTTTGAATTTCCCTTTGGAACAGATTTTACAAAGCTAGAGGTGAAATACCACTCCTTCTGCCATAATTAAAACTGGCAGAGGGCTAAAAAAGGCTACGGGAATCAAACCCCATCTTTTGGCAGCTCAGGGGGAGCTTCACTACTTTCTAAAAGATGAGGGAAGCAGATGAATTGCACAGGAGACCTGCATTTTAAATCCATCTCCATGGTGTGTACCCATTATTGCTATTGCTCCATTGCATTTAGCTTCAGTGCCCATCAAGATCCGCTCCCCATCCCTGCAAATGTGGCAGATGGGGATGGGGACCTGAAGAACAGCAGGACTCTGAGCAGACCACCAATTAGGCAGGTGCTAAAAGCACCTTTCTGGAAGATCTGCCCAGACAGTTGACATCCCAAGGGAACAAGGATTTGTCTTTTTGCCTCCCCTCTCTCTCTCTCGCTCTTTTTCTTATTTTTAAATGGACAACTCCAGTGAACTGCAGTATGTATCACCAGAAGAAAATATATGAGTCCTTTTATATTTTTATTCAAAGGAATTGGGATGCTAAGGTGACATTTCTAGTAGTCTGTAATGCGTAGGTTTGTAACACACACTAGCATATGTAATTTCTAGTATAAAATCTCTACATCACCCTGGGGTGCCACATGACTTTACACTGTAAATGTCATTAGTGCCTTGTATGTTAACAACCCTAACTGTTATCAGTGATCTGTCCTGAACTGTTATCTGAGAGCCCTTAACAGGAGAAGTTGCATTAATTGCCCAGTTTTCACAGATTGGCTAAAACCTGCTGGCCTTTTGCTTTCTTTTTGCGTATATAATCTTTGTTAATGACATAGAGATGATTAGTAGAGCATTCAGCTGTACTAGCATCCTCTAACAGGGACTGCAGACCTTAGTGGTTACTACCAGTTGAGTTGCTGGGAGGAGATAGCCAGAGGATAACTTGGCTCTGTCTGCACTCTCTTTATGCTCAGAAGCTCCTGAAAAAAAAAAAAAAGACACTACAGGACCTCACAGTACAGCATTTGTGTGAGCTCTTGTTTAGCTTTTACATCATTTGGGATCTCGTTTCTTGGAATCTGGGATCACATTATACAAACATGCTTCAGCCATAAATTTTGCAGATTTGTAGAAGTGGTTACAGAAACCAGTGCTCTGAAGTGGTGAAAAAACCTTCTTTGGTGCTTTAAATGATGTCTTAGATATTTGCAGCTGGTGAAACACAGCTATAAAAATGCTTTTCCTAGTGAAAGGAATTCTGTAGTAAATAAATCTGACATCTGTAGAGCAACCCAGAATAACAGCCATCTTCAGAGTAATGTGACTTAGAAATTTCTGGTTACTTGAAACTCTTCCCTCTTTTCTTCTCAGAGATACCTATTGCAGCATGACTCAGAGCTTCACCTCTGCCATTTGTTTGCTGTGGTGACTTCAATTTTTGCTATAATAGTTGGGTGCTACTGTACAAGCAGGTTTGTTTTCACTTAGGTCATCTGCAAAGCTTGGATGATCACTGTTGGCTTTCAGATTTTTTTTTTTTCTGTTTGGAGGAATTAGATGCTTGAGGGACTTGTATAGGAGGTGTTGATCCCTCTGAAGACAGCTCACTATTATCAAACAGTTTCTGAGGGCTGGTGGTAATTAAACAAGTCTCTGTCTGTTCATATCACTTCTCTGAACTTATGACTGCACATTTTTGGTAGGTAGGATCCAAAGCCAGATAGAAATATTTGTGAGGTGCACTGATTCAGTGTGAGCCTTGAATCACAGGCAGAATTTCTCCATAGGAAGATTGTAAAGATGATCCAGCATGGTAGAGCCATTAACAGATCAAAATGTGCTGACCAGCTCTCTTATTTCTCGAGTACAGCTGATAGGGGATTTTCTAATGTTAGGCTCCACAGGCTGTGCAGTTACTCTGGACTTGTCAGAGTAAAGATCTCATGAGAATAATTTAATGGCACATGGGGATTTTGGCCAGAAGAGCAGGAAAGACAACTTATGGGACAATAAGCATTTCTCTTTCTAAGCAGCTACTAGAGTGAATCCTTCTGCTTGGTTCAGCACTTCCCCACTCTGGTAATTTTGTCTTGCCATATAGAACCTGACTGTAAGGTCCCTTGAGCCAGGCTTGTAGTAGTGATTTCCCTGTCCACAGCTTCACTCCATGCTGCTCTGTGGTGACAAATAGTAAAGCTGTTAGGAGATACCTGGACCAAGGGAGAGCCTTCCTTGAACTGTTGTCCTCGGGTCAAGGGATGACAGAGACTAGGGTAGGACTGCAGAGGGAAGGAGCCCACCAGACAGGCACATTGTACTGGGCAGCAGTCTGAAAACAGCAACCTGGTGGTTGCAGGCAGAAATGAACCAAGGTTCAGGGAGCTCTTCTGTTTTTAAAGTAAATAGGAAAAAAAAAAAAAAGGTTCATTTTGGCAGAAATTTGGGTTAAACTGTTTTCATCAGCCTGTGCTAAAAAAGCAATTGTGACTCCATCATACTTGTCGCATACATTTTTTTCAAAAAACCCCCCAAAAGTAATAGATTCTGAAAAGTTAAGACTTTGCAGTACTTGTGTTTTGATTTATGGCTTCTAATGGTAAAGGAAGTGACACTGTCTGAGCAATTTATTCAAAGATCAGAAAAAAATGGGGGGAAGGAGGAGGAGGGGAAGCAGGAGGCCACTGAAGAATTCTGTCAGAAGAGACACTTAAAGTGATTCCTGTTTCCCAGTGGAGGGCTGGGATAAAGTGTGCAGCACTGAAATGCAACCGAGCAGGTCCCAGATGCACATTCAGAAATGCAGAAAGAGGGGGCAGAAATGCGAAGTGGAAATGTTCAGTGTGGGGGAAAGGATGATGCTTGGAATTTTCAGGGGAGAGGATTTTTTGTGTGTTAGCTGTGCTGCTCTTACAATGGTGGGAATCATGAGGCTGCCTGGTACCACAGCAGGTCTGTTGAGATAGACTCCAGTCTGAACCAGTACTTTAGCATTCATGATACATAGACTGAACTGCTGACATTCCATTCAGCAGGGCAAGTGAAAAGGACAAAACTGCCCTGTGTTCTGCTCAGCTGTGCTGCACTCTGTTTTGGACTAATAGCAAAACTCTGCTCCAACAGTAAAGGAAACTCACAGCCCAGTGTAGAGCCTGATTCTCACTAGCAGTGGATTCAGCGAGCCTTGCTTGTATCTGATATTCCAGCTGCTGGAGTGTGGGGCAGGATGCCAGAACGTTGCGCTTTCAGAATTGCAGGTTGGAAGGGTTTGTCATTCGATAATCCAATCTATACAATTCTCTTTAATCTCTTTTCCTAGTGGAGTCATTAAGTACATGGGAATGTTTGGCGGAGAAATGATGGAGTGTGATATATCTTATTTTGGGAACTGACTTCCCTTTTTAATAACAATGAACGCTTTTTCCACCCATCACTTTTCTGACTGACACGAGTGATGTAGTAAAATTCCTCTTTAGAAGAAGCGTTAGGTCAATCTGCAGCATTTCTGATGTACACACACAGCTAACATCATTGTCTGGATAAAATCCACAGATTTACATCCAAGTGCTCATTTGAACTTCCTAAGCATGTTGAAAGATTGATTTTAATGGAAACAGGACCTGCTTGCAGCACTGACAAAAACACCAATTTGCTTTAGCACGAGCAAGAGGAGCATGCAAAGAGAATCAGATACAGAAGGCCGTGCCTGATATGGCACTGGGGATGACATTTTGCCAGTGGAAGTGTTTTGAGGGTTTATATTTTCAAGTTACCCTAACTGGAGTCTCCTAACAAGAGGATAGGCTTAGAGCATGCTCATTGCTTCTTTTCTTGAAATCTCTACTCCTTAAGAGGTCTCTTGCAGTTGCTAAGAAACTAGGTTCCCCAAATGGACATCCCTTTGAAAATCCTCATCTATTACGAGAAGCATTTGTGGTATTTCAAAACACCCACAAAATGCTCAGTAGTTCTTTTTGTTATTTATGATTTGCTGCTATGGTCAAGAACAAAAAGAACTGTCTTTTCTCACAGAGGCACCTGACAGATGAGAAAGTTGGCAGAGGAAAGGGTGTCCATCATCACTGGGTTTAGGAGGACTGTGCTTCTCTCGTAATACAAGGAAATTGGTCCATGTACATAGGGCTGACATAACACAATCACACCTCACTCTGGTCTCTTTTCCAAGCCTGCATAGCTAATACAGGTGTGTGTGGGGGGACTGTGGGGATGAAGCAAGGAGCATTTTCATCCTGAAGCCCTAAGCAGCTGTTGCTGCTCAGGCCCTGCTTTTTCAGTGACCTAAATATCTCCATTCCAGACCCAAACTCCTGCGGCAAACATGCTCAAGGAATAATTTCCAGATAGTACAGTTGTTGTTGTGGTTACAGTGGCACAGTGACAGAGAGGTGGGCTCAAACGAGGCTAATGAGCACTAGTGATACAGAAGGCTGGGGCAGTCATGTCTTGCCTAGAAGATGGGCAATGGCTCTGCCAAGCTCTTTACTGTGGTAGCTTCTTAAGTACACTTACAGCTGCTTGATTATCTGTACACTCCACTGCCATTTGACATGAAGACATCTTCATGTGACCTGTTCCGAAAATCCTTCTCTACTATGCACACACAGAAGTGGAAAGGCATCATCACCCTTTGCACTGACATGGTTTTGTGTTCTTCCCTGAGATAAGAGCCATCATTTGAGCCTATCACCAGTCTCTAGCTTCCTTCATTTATGTTTAAAGACATGTTGTCTTCAAAAATATAAATGAAGAGCCAATACACTGATTTATACACTTCACACTACCACTTGGTTCTGCATCTTTAATAGCTCTGTGTCTAGATTTCCCATCTCTTTCGGAGAATGTTTCATGCATGACTTGTATGTATTGATTTGGCCTTGTAATACGTTTGCTTACATCATGTTATTTAACTGCTAGTTGTCTTGGAGTACTGTAGAAAAAATCAGACAAGATTTGTTTCTTGGTAAACAGGAGGCCACAGTAGAAACCACAGCCTTTTTATTCACATAAACTCCTTCAGTGTTTTTCTCGACAACAAATACCTTCTGTTTAAGAAAATAGTGTGTGACAGGAGTAAAATGGGAACAAAGTGATCATGAATTTTCAGCTTGGGCAAGAAATTACATACTGCTTTTATTACAGATTCTGGATTTAAATATTATCTTGTCTGGAAAGGCCTGATGAGGTTTTACTGACAAATATCAGCATATTCTTATCAACCCCACACCCTGTCTTCTGATCACTGTGAAAAAAATGGATCAATCGGTCCTGTTTTGTGTCCAAAAAAGGCAGTTTATAACTTGAGCAAGTTAGCCTGGAATAAAGAATTCTGGCTTGGATGTATAGCATCTTCCTTCCTTATCTGCATGAATTTACAACATCCATTTGAACTGGCACTGATTTATAGTCTTTAAAATAGCACGGGACATTTAACTGATGAGGACTGACAATATTCAAAGAATACCAGGCTGTGAAAGGAATAATTGGTTATGAGGTTACATTTCTAGAGGTTTTATTTTTCTTTGTAATTTGCCTTTGAGCCTAAGTTAAATTTCCTTTTCTGTGCATATAAGATAAGCAGTAGTTATTATTCTTGTTTGGAATGATTTCTTGATTTCATTAAGGATCCAAATCATTCTGGAAAAAGAGAGGCACAAGTGTCTCTGTGCCAGTACTGTTGATTTTTAATGATGCATCAGCCTCAGACTCGTGGATTCCTCCCTTGGTTTCTGGATCTCCCTGCTATACCAGTTCCTTCTCTTTAATCTGTTTTGTTTGGTTGATTTTTTTTTTTTTTTTCTCCTAAAAATGTTTTCCATTGTAGTATCATCCTAGGATGGCCTCTGACTGTTGGGTATCTCTCATACAAATATGGACATAAGTGCTAACCATACATCTAGAGAAAGTAGGCTGTGAATTTCTGCTTCCCATGAACTGGATGTTGGGGCATACCTGTAAATGATGACCCAAGTAAACCGAGAGGTAAATTACTAATCTGTTTGTAAGCAGAGAGAAAGGAAAAGAAAAACAAAGGACGTTCGTGTTCAACAAATTATTCTAAAGCTTTTTCCCATCATCTTCATTGTTAGTTCCTCACAATTTCCTTCCGTAAGTAATTACGAGAGAGAAAAGTCATAAATTATAACTTAATTTGCCCCAATTAATGTTGAATGATCAGTGCAGTTTGCGGAATTGAGTGATTCAGCTGCACTAATGGACTGTGGTGAAAATGGGTTTCTGTCACGTTATATAATGCTCTGTTATTGTCTTTAGCTCAGCTCATGAGATGCTAGAAAATCTCTTATTTTGCTTGCTTGGAAGTCGGAATCTGTCTCAGTTTGCCAAGCAAATTACTTAGGTTTTCTCCTCAATGCTGTTACCAGGAATCCTGATAAAGTCCAAACCAGGAAGTGGCTGGATTTCTTACTCAAGGGTTATCTTTATGTCAAAAAGACAGTATGGACTCATTACAGACAGGTATATTTGCTAGATCCTTCTCTAAGACCATGATCTTATGCATTAATTTCTGGGACTACCAGTTTCCCAACTGTTTGGCTGAGATCTGCAAAAGCCATTGATAAGAGTTTATTTCCTGTCATGGGACTAGACTCTGTTTCCAATTACCATCCTACAGTTTTATGTGCAACAGATTATTCACTATTTAGAAGACAGGATACAAGAAAAAGTCGGTATACAAATTTAATTCTTTTAACTTGTGCCACATTCCAATTTTCTTCTTTTGACTTTTAATCATGCAATTTAGCAGGGTAATATTTTCATTAAAAAGCATGAGAGTCTTCCTTTCTCACTTTCTCTTTTTCTGACTCGTCCTCATTTTCACTGATTAACTGTCTGTTTTCACCCCACTGCACTTTCAGCTGGAAAGGCCTGTCAGCTCTGAGCTATCAAGCAATCTTGTTCTTTTAGAAAAGTCCTATTATTCCATTAAATTCCTATAAATTTCAGTTGGGTTAAAGGAAGAATGTGGAGTAGTGGTATTACCCTGTTTTCAAGCAGTAATGTGTATCTGTGGCTTGAATAAAGAAGTATGAATCCTGAATAAATGCTATCCATTGTCTCCCAGATGACACAAGTTCTCTAACAGGAATTTCCTACAAACAGATATGGCTCCAGCCTGGAGAGATTGGAGACGAGCACATCTCTTTATGACTTGCTGTCTGGCTTTCAGCATAAGTCCCCTCACAATAAAATCCGTGTCTTGGCCTAAAAAAGGCCTTGGAATTTGGCCTTCTGTGCTAGATGAGCATGTGGCTGGGAACTATTGTGATGGAGATGTATCTGAGATCTTGGAGGCTTCTGTCTGGAAGAACAGATCTGACTCATAGCTACAAGTCCTGTGTGAGACCTGGTTTCCCTTACAGGACAGTAGGAAAGAGGACAAAGTTAATCTAGTCATGAACATCTTTATATAACATCTCTCTTCTGCCCATTGCCATTTTCCCCCCATTTTTGGTATGAATTTCTTTTTAATTTCTTTGGCCACATTATTGGTTAGGTGACACAATTTACAGGCTCCATCAGAACCAGCATTTCCAGAGTAGGAAGCTATAGAGTCTCTGATGAGTCTTCTCTTTAGCGATACTGTTTTTGGTCTAGATGTGACTCGCTGACTGGAAGACTGGGAACAGGGGGAGTCTTTTTTTTCTGATGCCATCTTTATTTTTAGCCACATGTCAAACACCACTGATTGCCATCTTCCTCTCCATGCCTTGCTTAGCACCTCACATGCAGCCATATAGGACAAGCACTTTAAATGAGAGGAAATTTCACAGAATCACAGAATTATTGAGGCTGGAATCTGATATCATCAAGTCCAGCCTATGTCCCAACATCACTACATTGGCTAGATCATGGCACTAAGTGCCACATTTAGCCTTTCCTTAAGCACCTCCAGGGACAGTGACTCTACCACCTTCCTAGGCAGTGCATTCCAATGCTTGATCACCCACTCCATGAGGAAGTGCTTCCTGATATCCAACCTAAACCTCCCCTGGTGCAGCTTCAGGCTGTGCCCTCTCATCCTGTCACTAGTTGCCTGGGAGAAGAGCCCAACCCCCACCTGACTACAGCTTCCCTTCAGGTAGTTGTAGAGTCTCCTCTTCTCCAGGCTGAATGACCCCAGCTCCCTCAGCTTCTTCTCATAAGCCTTTCCCTCCAGTCCTTTCACCAGCCTCGTTGCTCTCCTCTGGACCCAGAACTGCACACAGTACTTTGATGTCAGTGCTGCTTCACCGGAGTCTCACTTGAGTAGAGACCAACAACTGATTACTCCAGATTTCAATATGTAGGTTTTCCTATTGCGGACCAAATCTTTATCCTCAGTTCACTGAAAATCCCACACAGAGTTTGGGCTTATTTCTTAAAAGTTCAAGGCGATTTGGTGACCAGGTTTCTCACTTCTGCAAGAAATATGTTACAAAAGACAGGGTTTTTTGCCCCACGCTGCAGCTCCTTTCTGCATCTTTGTTGACAACTTTCAGGCTTGTAGGTAAAGAAATTATATGCAATTACGTATGTGTTTATATTTTTTATTTACAAAACCAACTTTTGGAGCTGTTACTGCTCAGAAATTTGGTGCAGTCATTTTCATATGTCAGGAAGGTTTGAGGAAGAAGGGATCTGGGCTAACACCCCCTCTGCACTTAAATGTCTCTTCCACCACCCAGACTCCATAACATCTGAAGATCACTACTTGCTGTGGTGGGAATTTCAGATCTACTGGAATGTTTGAAAGCTCAGAAGATTGAGAATGTGTGAACAGACTCCTGAGACAAGCACCTTTTTGAAGCATTTGGTAAAAAGTCCTGTAAACATCTGCATTGTGGAGGATAAGCAAGTGACTGACTTAGTCCTGCTTTTTGTCAGAGGAGGCATCACAGTGCATGGCATGGGCCTCTGTGCAAGGGGTCACGGTTTTATCCTGAGCCTGTGATAACCCTATGCATGACCTCAACGAGGGACGTGACTTTTTTTGTACCTCTTTTCCTTCACCCACACGGTAGATGCACTTTGCCTCCAAACAAAGTTCTCCATGGCAGCTGCTCTGAGATACAAGGGATCCCGCTCAAAGACGTGTGTGTTGAAAAGCTCAGGAATGACTCAGACAAGCTGGTTTTCTTTCTGAAAGCAATATTCTTCGCTCTTATTTACTCCACTAAAAATTGGTACTGGATGGTGGGTTGCACCTGGAGGACTTCACCAAGTCAAAATGGGCTGGTGGGATAGCTGAGAATAGCTCTCTGTGACCACCATGTGCTGGAAATATTCCATAGTTTGGACTGATGATAAGTTAGATTACATTCAGTGAAGTTCAAGCAATCAGCAGACTAATTGCTTGAGACTTTACTTGGCAGCAGTGCTAAATGAGTGGCACTTGAATATTTTCTCAGTTTTCTAGAGAGGGACGTATTTTCTTTCAAGAACAGCTTTACATCTTTGCTTTCTGCCTTTTCATTTCCCTTCGAGCAAACCATACAGAGAAAACACCCACTTACCACTGATGGTAAGAAATTTTCTTGGCCAGTGAAAAGACAAGATGCTGTTTCCAGGCTCTGCAGCTGCTCTCAGGAGGTAAGGAAACACACTGTCCCCAGCATATGGGTGAACCAAATGCAGGAAGAGCGAATGATTTGCGTGTGATCACATCATGCCTGTGCCTGGGATTCAAAAGCAAATGTTTCAGGCTAACTCCAGTAACCAGTATCTTTCCTTATCTTGGGACCATCAAAGAAAATGTCAGAGCTTCCTGGAGACCATAGCTGGCACAGCAAGACCCCAGGCAGAGCTGCATGAAGCTGGGGTAAGGTCTCACATATTGAACCACCCACAGCTTTTATTATGTTCACTATGACATGAGTTACTTCCTTCAAATGCATTTGGAAAAGGTATGCCAAGGAAGAGAAGGCCCTTTCAGTTTTCAGTTCAAGGAATAAAATGCAACTGTGTGCTCAGTGTTAGTTTCTGGAGAATTCTCTTCAATGAGCCACAAAAAGAGATTTGGACCTACACTGATGTCTGAGCATCTCTATTATCTCCAATTTATGCAGGAAAATAGGTAAATGAAAGGTTAGAAACATCCCATGTTCATAAGGCAGTAACTGTTTCCTGGGCTAAATTAATTTATAGCAACTTCTGAGTAAGATATACATCCTGAGGCTTTGAGCCAAACTATTGTCCATGATGGCTTTATTGCCAGATTAATGTGGTATACCTCCATGTTACTCTTAGCAGACAGATATGTGGTCTCCTTTTTCTCCCCCTAAAATAATTTAATAAAGGGAAGATAAAAAATGAAATGGGCATTCAATATCAATTTAATCTGCAGCTATCAGTAGCACTGCACACTAGCCACAGCTGTTCACTTGTTCCCTGGTATTCCTGAAGGCTCTGCAACGTTGCTGGTGTGCCTTAACACTGATTTCCATACCTTAACCATCTCGGTTTGCTTTTACACTTAGCTCAGATTTTTCTGGATTTCTCTTGGTTGTCTGAAATAATTACAACTTCCCACAGAATACTGCTTTTGCTTTCTGATTTCTGAATTTACTCAACCTGAACTCAAATTTAATGTTATTTTTCTTGGGAATTCAAGCAGTAAGCATTCAGGTCTGAGCCAGTAACTGTGCAATGCCCTGTGCTGTAAATGGCAAGGCAAATCCATTTCTTCTTATAATTTTTTTCTTCTTCTTTAAATAATTCACAGAGTAAGGCATGTGTGGAACTGAAGGATGGTTTCAGCAGGGCAAATCTACACTTCCCTGAAGACTGTGCAGATCTGCTCCTCTCTGCTTCAACATGACTAAGGACAGGGTTTAATCCAAAGTCTAAAGCCAATAGTATTGGGAGGGCTCCATTTTCCCTCCATCCCAAAGCATTTCATTGCCTACCATCCCAAACAGGGCCTCTTCCCCCTGACGTTGAACAGCCTGTGGCACTCCAGGACTCAGCTCAGTTTGAAGCATCGTGAGAGGAGCCGAGCTCTAAGCCTGCAAGCAGAAATGCTGTGTTACCGGTTGGGAACTATTTGCGTTCTCAGATGAGGATGACTCAAATAGCATGAGCTGTGACTATGTGCTGGGAAAATATCATCCGGAGGATGGAGTGAGCCACAAGAACACCCCTTCCTTCTCGCTGTGCTCATTTCAGAATCCCCCTGACAGTTTCTGAAGGCAAGCCAGCAGTGGCTTGTTTGTGGGAGCAACAATCTCTTCTTGCGTGACTATGGGTTTCTAAAATCTCCAGGCAGATTTCATTATCATGGGCAAGACCTTGACTGGGGCTGAAGTGGGAAAAGATTGGCAATTGCCTGGCACTAAACAGCTGTGTGATTGAAGGGGCCCTGGAAGGAGCTCCTTGGGAGTGAATATGTCCTAAGCAGTGCAATTAGCATTTGAGGCTTCGCTTTGCTTTACACCTGAACACATAAAGAGAGCCAGAGAACAGGAATACATCTCTCAGCAGCATAACTGCATAATTGGCCTGATGCTATATTGATCACAGTGCTTCTTAATAATGAAAGCCAGGCATGGTGCTTGCCAAATCAACAATTTTACACTTAGCTAAAAATGATAACATTTGGATTTAATTAAACATCCTTGCTTGTCCTTGTTGGAGGGGGATAGGAAAGGGAGGAGAGTCACAGTAAAACTCCAAGTATGGCTTGGCAGGACTGCCTCTGCAAGCAGGCACCTCCAGCTTGTGAAACCAGTGTGGAAAGGCTGGGTGGGTAAAACTGGCTAATGTTTTGGAAAGTCCCTCTGAACTCGTTAACTCAGTACATCTGCAAACACTGGCCATGTTCCCAGCCTTTATTTTCATCCCACCTTTCCTGTTAGCTCTTACCTGGTGTCTTTTTGGTTGCCATCAGACATTGTAATTAGCTTGCAAATGTGCAAGGATGCGAAGCCCAGATCCAGAGGGGATGATCAACATTAATGCAGCTGTACCATGGGTCATGGAGGAATGCTTTGTGACAAGTGGTTAACAGGGCAAATATTTCCTCAGTTTACCCTCAATATGTCTGTATTTCACATACAACTGTTAGCTAAGGCTCTTCTATATCTTTTTCAAGGCTCAAGGTAACCATCATACTGGGGTCCGCAGAGTAGCACTGGGGATGTAATATATGTTTGACTGGTAGCATCCAAAACTGGTTGACCCAAGAGTCCAGAAGGAAAGAGCTGGACATATTGGGGCAATGAAATGGGGAGCAGAAAAGGCATGGTGGAGGTTTTGCTGTAGGGAACTCACAGGGGACATGACAAAGGGAGGAGGATCTATGTGTCAAAGAGGTAGGAAGCTAATCCATAGCAAACCAAGTTTTAGGAGCACCTCTGCCCCTAGGACAGCTTGTTTCTCTCATGTACATGACAGTGGAGCTCAGATGTCTGATCATGACCTGTAGGAGTTGCCATGGGGAAAACCTAACTTCTTCAACGCAGAGGTTTTACAGACGGCTGGGGAATGGTAAAGTTACACGTAGGCACATGTGTCTGTGTAAGCAAGTTGGCAATGTCTGTAATGCAATAATTTGCAGCTGTCAAATAGTTAATGTAGACTCAGCTTGTGGACTCATAAATTTTATTTTAACATGCAATTCTGCTCTGACAAGTGTCTATATAAAAATAGCACCTTCCTACTGAAATGATCTGCTATCTATGTGTAATCACATGCAAATCTGATTAATTTGCTGACTAAATTAAGGGGAGCGGTTTTGAAAAATGGATGCCTAAAGTTAGGCACATACTATTTAGGTACCTAAATATACAGTAAGATTTTAAGTGGTACTTAAGTCTTGTCACTTCAAGTTGCCCTTGGAGTAGCTTTTAGAATCAGATTATCTTTCTGGAGCCCTGAAGTGCAGAATAGCATAAGTGGGTTTGAAAATATTGTCTTCATTTTTTATTCCTTGTTATCTCTGTTGAAGCTGGAAATACGCAGCTGTCCCGGGAGTGGGCGAGCAGAATTGGTTTTTGCTCCTTTTCTAATTGTACAAGCCAAAAATATGACAACTTAAATTCTAGATCCCAGCATGAATTGTAGACCTTGTAGTTGGAAAAACAAACCAAACGTCTTTTTTACTTATAAACTGACTGCTTTTGATCTGGAAATCATTGAGACGCAATAAACATGAACTCCATGATCCTATTTTTATGGAGTTAGTTTTCCAAGAAGAACCACACTTAACAAAGCAGTCATTATAATTCAACAGCAGTACTTGTGAAAATGACTGGATTGAAAATACTGATGACAGAAGCCTACTGTTTATCCCTGGAACAGCAGTGACAGTGGTAGTGTAAGTTACAACACACTGTTCCTCAAACAATTGACACCCAAGGGACTAACTGGTGTCATATCTTCAAGCGCACTATTTTGCCAAGTACCTGTTTTCTGGCAGTGGTGGGTGCTCCTGAGCTAGTGGCAGTGTAAATGGTTGCATAGCCACATTGCTGGGCAGGTAGCAGTGACTTTGGGGACTTCACCTTACTGGCACTTTTGTAGCTACACTATTGTTAAATAGTTCTTGGAAACAAAAGGGTGAGGAAGTAGCTTG
Source organism: Megaceryle maxima (assembly GCA_024605025.1). NCBI lineage: Eukaryota > Metazoa > Chordata > Aves > Coraciiformes > Cerylidae > Megaceryle > Megaceryle maxima. The sequence goes on from JANHGN010016496.1 coordinate 42,293, forward strand.
GTTGCTATTGGTTATTTAGTCTCCACACACAAACTCACCACTCTTCTGTCAATTACTGTTGGCTGAGCAGAGCTTGGACTGTTTTTTCCCCCTGTCTTTTTATGCTGACATCTGTCTGTTGGACATCAAAGTGCAATCTTTCAAAGCCATAAAGTCATATGACTTACTGAACACTTAAGTGATGATCTATACAAATGCGGGCAAGCTCGCTCCTGGAGGAGGCATTCTGTCGTGATGTGTTAAAACAGCTCTTTGTATTTGGGCAATAACAAAGATTCATTTGAAAGTATTAGCTATCATCAGGGCTTGACCTCTTCAGAAAGTATTCTTTAGTGAGGGTTTTAAAGTGGATTTGGAAAGATAATTATTCTTGTCCTCGGGTAGAATCTGGGCAATTTATGTGCTCAGCTGACTTGCCATTTTGGTTTCAATGGATATTTATTCCCATAATATAGAATTTCTGTGCATGGTTGTGTTGCGGTTGCTGAGGACGATGGTAATAGGCAAATTAGATATGTGCAGACAGATACTGCTCAGGGTGACACAGCCTTAATTGTCAGTAGTCTTATAGCAGGCAGTGTGCTCAGTACTATAGCTCTTCAGTGCAGGGGAAAAAGAGACTATTTATCTCTTTGTTTTTCTCTCTGTGCATGAGTTCACAAAACATTTCCAAAGAAGCATCTGATAGCTGTGAAAAGGTCATTTGTCTATATCATTTAAGCCGGGATACCACTCAGAAAACTGAATTTTGTACCTCTCCTGCATGGTACCTTCCTTTCCATAATATTTCAGAATGCATTTTTTTTATTCACAAGCACATCATTATTGCTTTATCCTGCAGCTTTCATTAGTAGTGAGTGTCATGTATCTTGACTCTCTGGAGTTAATGTACATCTTGCTATAAAGGGATGTTGAAACATATGATAGGGCTTTGCAGGAAAGTGGTGGAGAAGGTAGACATATTTCTGTGGGACTGCATTTTCATCAGATCACAAAATTTAAGCAGGAATTATTAAGGGTATTTTTTCTGGCCCTCTTAGTTGCATGTAATATCCCTGAACCCTGCTGGGGGCACTGGGTCAAATCCTGCTGTGGGATCCAGTGGATGAGGTATAAGACATATCTGTAGACTCATGAACATTTCCATATGTTCCTCAAGAACAACAGTTCCAGATGGAAAGTCCTAGCTACTTTTCCAGTGCAGGTTTATAAATGTCACATTAGTTAAAGGTAATTATAAATGTCCTTCCTGAAATCCCTGGCCATGACACCTGTGCTCTGCCATCAATCAGCTGCCATGAAATATGGGAAATGCCACTGCTTGTTTGTTTGTCTCTAACCATAGATGGCTCTGGCCATTTTAGGCACATTTGAGTAGAAATTGTTCTCCATGATGTGTTTGTGGAGGCATAGAACAAGTGATGCTGACTGGACCCCATAAGAAGGCTGCAGGCAGGGCAGGAGGCAGACATTAGATGGATGGCGAGGGCCATCAGCACAACTACTTTTTCCTGTGACTGACGCACGCATCTTGCACCAGCTGGTAGTGGCAGAGGGGTGGAAACAGATCTTCTTAATATGCACCTGTTAATATAAATTAATTATTATAATAATGAAGCCAAAGCATGATGAATCTGTTCTCTCCAGCCTGTCTTTCATTCTGCCTTTGCTCTGGAAGGAGGCAGAATAATCTCAGTTCATTTCTTTCTTTTCCTTTGTACAGTTAATTTGCCATTTTTGATTTGTTATTGCACCTCATGTTTCATTGACTTCTGGCTGTGACTTGTTATTTATTCAAAGTTGGATTAGCATGGTAGCGCCTAAGAGTTATTGAATAACTAACATAGTGGACAAGTCATTCCAGCAGCAGAGTTGGAGTTTGCAGGAAAAGGTCATGGAAACCCTGGGCTGAGTTGTAGGCTGGAAACATGGACATGTCTGTCCTTTTATCAGGAAAGCTAGAACTGAAATATGAGGAGGTGTATGCGGTTGCATATTTATGTTGGAGAGCAGGGATGCCTCACATGAGATGTGTATGCAGGATAGATTCCTGGCTGGAGAAAAAAAAAATAAAACCGGGTTATTAAAAATGCTGCAGCTGGAGGAGTGAAATCCTACCTGCAGTAGGAGATGTAGGGGAAAGGAGAAGCTGTGTCTTGTCCTCATCTCTAATTTACTGAAGGTAATAAATGTCCTTTTGTTGAAATATCTGGGTTTAGATTGGGATCTGCTCCTCAGTATTGTACTCAAATGAGGCTTGGCAGCTGCCTGGTAGGACACCACAGGCTGCAATAGGTCATCAGTGATCAGTGTATAATTTTACTATCCTTATGAGACCTTTCTAATGAACTTTGTGGACTATTGCTGATACTTTGCTCATGACAGTTTCGTTCTGCCTGGAATCGCTGATTTTTGCAGAGGCTGCTGTTCAGTGAAACACAGACCAGTGAAATCCCTTCAGAAGATGGGAATATGTGTATGGGAGGAGGATTTTATAACGCAGTCTGCAAGATTAAATAATCATTGACAACATAATACATTTCTGTCATCTCTGCTGAAAGATAAAAATATGGAGACAAGGTCAGGCCTGTTGGTTTTGCATTTGCAACCTGGCAGTGGGCTGGAAAGAGGAGCCCCAAACTATTTTGCTGTGGTTTAGGGATGACTTGGATGGTCACTTGACTCCAGCTGTCAGGGATCTATAGAGCAGCAGCTTGTACCCTCTGGAGACCAGTCAAATCTCATTAACCTGTAGCCAGTTATTTGTGCAGATCTGAGCTTCCCCTTAGTGAAAAGAAGTGTATTTGCTGAGTTTAGGTGATAATCTTGTTAGATATATTTTAGTCCCTTCCATTACAAGAAGTATGTTTGGGATGAAGAACGTATTTCTGGTAACTCTGGTGTCTGGTCTCACAGTCTAATGGGATATGTAAAATGAGATTAAATGTGTATCCTTTGTCTTTGAAGGCTGCCCAGTGGCTTTGTGTAACTCTACCTTCTGGTGAGTATCATTTCAGCGAATTTAAGGACTGCTTCTCCAGGAAGAGATCCAGACAGTTAGTGAGGCTTTAATCCCAGTCATCTCTTTATATATATCCTTTGCTGGAACAAACTAAAGGAAACCTGAATTTTCAACGGATTGGTGATCCTTTTCTATTCAACATTACGATAACTTTGCAGGATTTTACCACAAAAATGTCAAGCTTCTTCCAACAGTAAGTCTTAGAGCTATAAACATTTATGCTAGCATGCTAAAGAGATTTGGGCATAAGGGGCCATACTGGCATTAGGGAGCGACTGAATGTATCAGTAGGCTAACATTAGATTAGACAGAGGCAGGCAGTAATTTAGTTGACATTTATACATTAAGAAAAGGAAAAAATAGTAAGTTAAAAAAAAAAATGTGGCTAGGAAGCTTTTAGAAATCAAGGAGGTAATTTGCTTTCCAAAATGATTCACAGCATCTTGTGTTAGCTAATTAACAAAACAGCAGGTTTGTGAATTTAACAGCACCAGGGTTAGGACTCAGTGGGCTCGGTTCTCATCCATGTGTTTGTTAGGGTCTGTTCAGCCCTCTCGGTGCTTTTGCTCTGTTCTTTGGCATCTGTGGGAGCCTGGCCTCTTTCAGGGGCAGAGTTACAAGTGGCTGCGCTCTGCAATAGGAGCCAGATGAGGGTGAAAGGGGCAGGTGGAGAGGCAGGAGATTATGCATTGACTGGCATGACTCAGCCATCCATAAAATGATTTTCATTAATGTTTAATATGTGTCAAAAATGTCAGCATCTGTAAGACAGGAAGATAAATTATTTAGTCTTGCCTCCCCCTCCCACTGATGTATGTAAAATGTTTGCCCTGCTTTCGTTTAGATTTAGGATGTTGTCAGGGAAGTTAAACCAATCACTGTTACACCCAGAGCATTTCCCTGTGCGACCCTCAGAGGAGCTGCTGCTGCTTTGCAGTTCGGTGCTTTGTTAGTGAGGTCTGGGCAATCTGAAGTCAGCTGCAAGTGGGTTATGCAGTCCCTGTTGGTGGGCTGGGTTTTTTTAAGGTGATTTGCAGAGGAGTAGACCCTGGGGAAACTGAAATAAGGACAGAAGAGTGGGGTGTGAAGGGAGGTCCTGCTCTCCAGGTAAGGGTAGTGGGTGGCTGCTGCTGAAGCCCAATAGCACAGCTTGTGAGACTACCCTGTACCCCCATGGGGATATGCTTCACCTGGTGTTAGCTGGTGTGTTTTCTTCTATCATTCTTGCTGTCTTGGTTTTGCTGTTTTTGTCCAGAGGTGCATCACCCAGAGACCTGTGACCGCCTAGTCTGGATGAACTGTGGCCCGCTCAGGGCCCACGGACAGCCTTTGTCATCCCAGCAGGACTTTGGCTGCTCTCCCACATACCCCTCTGCATGGATGGCTTCTACTTGCCTGCCCCATTTCAGGAACTTAGGGCATGGATCTTGCTTTACTCTTAACTGGGGAATTTGTTCAAGGGAAGAGAAAACTCCCCTTTGAGTTTCAGGTTTGGGTTTTTGTTTTGATTAAAAAAAAAACAAACAACAAACCAAACAAACTAGCTTCACAGCATGACACAATGGCTGCAAACTGAAATCATAAGCCCTAGCGGAAAGAAAGAGGGACCAAAGGTGATGAGCAAAGGAAGTATCTGATCAGATGGGACTTAAGGCGAGACAGAGGGAAATGTAAGCCTAATTAATAGTGAGGCACTAGTTTGTGAATAGTGGATGAACCACAATCAGAAATGACTAATTTAAAACCCAGTCTGACACTCGCACAAGACTCAACCATCCTTCCCGGGCAGGGATCTTTCTGAAGGCAATGGGAACTTTGTCAGCCTGTGTGTCTGTTTGGATGGGCCACACTGAACCCTGGCAGAAAAATTTAAAAGGGAAGTCTGCATTAAAAGAGAGAATCTGAAGATCACTTTTAAACATGGGGGCAAATGCAATTACTTTGTTTGTTTGGGATTTTCTTTTTTTTATTTTTTAGGGAAGTCACAGGCCTTGGGACAAGGATCAATTAAATTGGCCTCTAATTAAAGTTGCTTTCTTACTGTCTGGCATGAAATTCCCCTGAGAGGCAGATGTTTGCAAAGCACACTTGAGGCCCTGGCATATGGTTCCTTTGTAAGGCTGGCGTTTCAGCAAAGTGTCTCCTGAATGTTGTACATAATTAGATATTTTATTTTATTTTTTTTTTTGTCCCAGAGAAGTTACTGGCGGCTGGGGACCTCCTGGATCTGAGAGGGAGGCTTTCTGAGAGAGGGATGGGAAGCCCTAAGCATGTCACTGATACATGACAGGTGCTGGCAGATGCCTTGCTGCAGCTTTTTGGAAAAAGCCTGTCAACCGAACCAATGCCACTTAAAGGAAATTATTCTAACTTACAGAACTTAATAGAGGATGAGACCCTGCGTACCCAACCTCTACAACTTCACAGAGAACCTGCACCCTTCCTATAAGAATCCACCAGCAGGTCTAAAATTTTTACAGTATTATAAAATTTTGAGCAATGTTTCCATAAGGAATCCAATTGTAATTGAGAGGGGAGTGAAATGAAAAGAAAATATTCATGCATACTAGGCTTGGATAGAGATTGTGGCCATGCTTAAAATGTGATTTCAGATTACAAAGGGCCTATAGGTCTTTATTAACACCATAAAAGACTGTTGCATCTGGACGGTTACTGATCTTGTAGTGCAATCTACAGCAAGACACTGCAGTGCAATCTCTACAGCAATGACTAAAGGCTCATGGTGCTGAATACACTCATTTCCCTCTGGAGAAACATATCACCCCTTGCACACTTAAGAAATAAATGACAGGATTTTGTGTCAGACTACCTAATTTTTCCAGTTGTCTTAATTACTCCCATTCCTGGCCAAAAAACCCTTTCTGTGATCATCAGAGCAAGTGTTTCCTAGTGTTGGTGCCTCATTTTTGCCTATGCATAAAAGTGCAGAGCAACAGTTCCCTGACTCAGAAAGGTTTTTTGAGACAAAATTAATTCATGTTTGTAATGTGCTTTTGAGGTCTGTGGACCTGACTGTGCTTTACTAATATGGGCAGTCATTATTTCCATTCTGCAGAGAAGAAAACTGAGATCTAGCACAGTAAAAACAGCTTGTTCAGGATCACAAAGCAATTTAGGAGCAGAACCACAAATAGTGCCAAGTCTTTTGACTAGCAGTCAGATGTGCTATCCACAGGGCTACCTATAATGTCTAATTATGTTTCTAAGTGTAGGAACTGAAAGTTCTCAGCCTGATTCCAAAGTCCTGATGAAAAGAAAGAGGAAATGCATGAAAGATTGACTCACAGTCATTGCATTCTCTTAACATCTCTATTAGTTTATGTTTAAATGAATAAAATCCCCCATGAATGGAGACAAAGCAAAATCTTTGCTGCAGATTGTGCATTAATTCAGCATCCTTATGATGCTTGGAATGGTTTGTGCAATATATGAAAAGGCAAAGCCTGGCTGTTGGCTTACGTGGGATGTACAGGGTGCAATGTTTTAAACTTCAGATGCTGAACACGGCTTATTAGAGGCCACATGTGCACAGAGGCTAATGAATTTGCATGCTTGCTGCAAGCGGCTCTATCTTTCTCGCAGCCTTGCCTATTCTTTGGCAAGCTTTCAAGCTGAGGCTACTGTTTAAATGTGTGGACATTCAAAGGCTGTGCTGGGAGGCTCAATGCTGCCAAGTTCCTCGTGGAAGGAATAACAATCTCAACAATTAGTAAGCTCCCCCAAACCCCAGCCCTGCCTCCCTTGATGTTGCAGCCAGGGGAAGGAAGGGAAGGGGGCTGCGCTGGCAGTGGCTGTCCCTTCGCAGGGATTCGAGCAGTGAGAAAACAGAGGGACTGACATGTTGGTGCAGAGGGGCAGAAAAGCAGCTGGACTTCTGACAAGCGCTGGTAAAACTTGGAAGTGGAGGTAGCCTGTAAGTGTTGCCACCTAGTAGCTGTGACTAGAAGTATGATCCAGTGAACAGTAGTGGTGTATAATTAATAAAAGGAAGGACAGAGTAAGGAAACACAGAGAAAATAATATTAGTCTTGGACTGAGCCTAAGTATTACATATGAAAACAACATTCATCTTTTCATTTTAGAATAAATGCAGAAAAGTAATGAGTATAAATTTTGTCTCAGCTGAGATAAATTGCTTGGCATGTGATGCAGTGGGATTAGTTTTGTGTGCAGACTATCTATTTGGTGTCCATAGTTCATGCAGTTTTTGAGGTTATGGTGTGGGTCTGTGTGTCAACAGTCTGCACACTCATCTGGTAGCATAAAAACATTTACTTCATACAGGACTAACGGGAGTACTAGATACCAGATTCACAGCAGATTTATGGTTGGATCCTCTATGAGGTACCTGTAATCCACTTTGCATACCTATACATCTATAATCCTGTGTTTATATAACACTCACACATGCAGAAATGTTGACTTCAACCACAAGCTTAAATGCTATGTGAGTCTTCAATTATACAGCAGAAAAACCATCACAAGTCTACAGAGGTCCCAAAGATTATTTAGATTTCTGTTGCAGAGCTGCAAGCAAGCTCTAGCCCTGGCTCTGCACGAGGTGAGAAACACAGCCAATGCCAGCTGTGCTTCCATGGAAAATACTGGCAATGGCCGTGTTAGGTTTTCCTGGTCTCCCAGAGGAGTCCTGCATACTGTGGCCATGCTTACTGCTCAAGGTATGTTGAATGCAGACAGTCTGTTTGCTGCACTCATTTGTTTAGGAAGGGTAGACATGTCTGAAGCACGTGGTGAGAAGTTCTTGCTTGAGAAAGCAAACCAAGGATGGAGGGGGACAGCTGCCATCTGTGCCCCAGGGCTATGGTGCTAGTCCAATCTGCCTTTCACCCTGTCCCTGCTGTGCTCTGACCTGCAGTCCTAGGACTATAAATGTTTTTCTGTGAGGCCAGGTATTACTTTTTATTAGTTATTAAGGAGAATGATAACCTTTATTAGTGAACTATATGGCTCTGGGTTAATCTTCAGTAATAGCTGGTAATTATATTTTCAGATTAATTTTGTGGTTTTTTCTAGCTGGTTCTGTGTTTAGTCTCACTTCAATCCAATCCTTCCTTCCTCTGTGAAGTCAAAACCCCCTCTTCTGCTGCCTGCAATGGGGAGGTGGGGCAGGAGAGCCTCACAGGCTCCTGGGGGGCTCAGGGCACTAAAATGCTCTTTCTTTGCATCAGGGATCAGGCTGTTGTCCACAGAGGAGGGATCAGCAGATGCCAACTGTCCAGCCCCATTTATCTCTGCCAGATGGTGCTAAAATACTAGTCCTGAGCACATGTTGCTTCTATTCAACCAAATGCTTATGCCATGCTGTGGCCTCTCTGCCTCTGAACCAAAAATCCCAGCGGCAAAGGCCCTGGCAGGCCCTAGCTAAGCCCCTCTCCATAGCCTGCAGAAAATCAGAGAAATTAAAGTAGGAAGGCTCACAGCCCTGCAGGGACAGACAATAGCATGCAGGGAAGGGAGGAAGGGGTTAAAAAGGGTTTAGCACACACAGAAAGTAAATATTTGAGGCAGAATTGCAGAAAGAAAGAATAATGGAGAGAGAAGGGCAGCAGGAGGAAGCAAGAAGTGTAAAGAGAAGAGAAAGGAGGATTATATTCTGCCAGAAAACAAAGGGATGGTTGTATGAGAAAAGCATTGGGGAAATGAGGGTTCAGCTCTGCACAAACTTTCCGTCTGACACTGGACAAGTCAATCTCTCAGTGTCTCAGTTTGCAAAGGCTACAATGGGAATAATAACGTCTCCTTTGTTTGGCCTGTCCCTGCTCACATCAGATGTCCCTTCTGTTTGTATGTTGTAGAAAGCCAAGATGCTACCGTGCTGCAAACAAAAATAAAATCCATGGAAACTTTGAGGGGAAAAAAAAAACAGATGTAGGAAGGCAAATCAGCAATGATAAACCTGGGAGATAACTGCTCCAAAAGCCAGGGATGGGGAAGAAATACAGGCAAGGCCTTTACTGAGGGAAGAAGAAAGGAAAAATATGGACCAGATTAATTCTACCGTTGCCTCCTGGACTCCAGTGGAGTTCCTCAAGGGATGGGTTTAGCCCAAGCAGTTCAGTTTTGTTTGGTTAAAGAAATTTCATGCCAAAGTTTTTAAATAGTCAAATCTGTTCTGAGAACTATGAGAATGTGGGCTGCCTTTCCTGAAACATTGCATGGGACTATGGGATGAACAACTCCTGCTGAAGGCATCAGAAGCCAAGTGATTAAGTCCCATGCAGTGCTCTGACAAGGAGGCCTTCTTCTTGCCTACACATACTTTTTTTAAGTATAGAAAGTATTTCCATATTTCAAGCAGCTGATCTTTATATGAAGCCAAGAGCTGCATTTTTCAGATTAGAAGTGAAGCTTTTCTAGGAAAAGCCATTCTGGAGCAGACCGTTGGTCCATCTAGCCCAAGATGGTGACTCCCACAGGGGCCCTGCACTCTGCTTAGAGAAGGAAATTCTAAAGCCTGTAGGGCTCTCTCTAGGGATAATTTCCAATTCACTACAGGATTTAGAATTTGGCTCTCACTCCAAAGTCTGTAGGCTTATATTCTTTCCAAAACTCTTGCTTATTTAAATATCTCCTTACAGTTCCCTGGAGATGTTTGTTGTTTTCAGGTCTCTAACCTGTTCGGGAAGCCCCTTGAGGTGCTGACTTCTGTGTCCTGTGGCAGCAAGTTCCCCAGGCCAACTAGGGCATTTATTATGTGGGGAAAAAGGAATTTTCTCAATTTCGGGTTTTCTGCAGTTATGGTGGAAGCATGACTTAAGCTTCCCGTCTCACACAGCTGGCTTCTCATTACAGCATCTTACCTATAACTGGGAGCTGCTTCTGCTGCACAGGGAATCCTTGCTAGGAGATGGGCTGTGCATGTGCACACTGCTCTGCCCTAAAACGTGTCTCAGCCATGCTGAGGATCCATTTCTTAAAATTTTCAGCGTTTCCAAGTTTACAGAAACACATTATTCTCACAGCTGCTTCTGCAGGTGTGGAGTTATTTTCTTCTCAAGTCCTTGGAGTTTGTGGATTGTTGTAGTGTCCTCTCTATGTAGACAGCATACTAAGCCAGGACGTGATAAAGGTGTGAGGGGCTGTGGAGTGACTGGGACATGGCACTGTGCAACCTGTGCCTCTCTTTTGGTAAAGAGGAGATTACAGGCATGGAGGACAGGCTATTAGCAGTCTGTGCTGCTGCCACAGAAGCACTTGGGTCTTAACAGGGGTAGGAGAGAGTTGTAGGGCAGGACATAAAATACAACCTTTGTCACTGTCTAGGAAAGAACTGGCTAGATGGTTGTCTACTCAGGGCTCTGCAACAAAAATCAGATGCTGCTATGCAGACATGGCTTCGGATCTAGCACGCAAACAAACAAAACTGATGTATTAGAAACAGCTGGGGAATAGGATGAAAATGAGCTTTATTAAGGGTAGGCTTATAATAACTTATGAACTGGGGAATGCATCATTGCTGTGCTGAGCCCTCCTGGAGACAGATTTGCTGTTGATTTTGGAGCCCTTATTATGGCCATTGTTTTTCCCATTTATGCATCCCTTCCCCCAGCCCTTGCTGGAAAACCTGACAGCATTCTCTGAGATGTAGCTGCTAATGCAGATGTTCTGTCAGGAGCTGGAGGGACCTCTGAAAGCAATGGCCATGGCCTCATCTGTGGGTCATGAGCTGCCACCTGAGTGAGCACATACATCACCCAAAGTGAGGGCATTACTTTAGGCACTGGTGTACCTTCAGGAGTTTCCTTCCTCATCCCAAGGGAAGTTTTGCAGCTCTTGGGAGTTTTTGTTGATTCCCTGGCTGTAGAATGGGCTCACAGTTTCCTAATTTGTTCATCATTTTGGAGCATGAATGACCGTTCCTGGGGGATACTGAGAAAGGTGAAAGCCCCTGCTGGCAGTGCTGTCTCCATTTATGTCTTTTCTTGCCTCTGCTGTGCACCCTCAGGAGACTGGGGCTGTTAGCAGTGAGCCCTTTGCCTGCAGCCTGCCCTGCTGCAGCTCAGGAGGTGGCTATCTTTAAAAGTTACACATTTTTCTCCTGGTCTCTGCAAGTACTACCTCTGCAGTCCTTCCTTGTGGGAGAGTGTTCAAAATTGTCCTTCAGTCCTCACCATAGTGGGCTTTTGCTAAGACATCCTTATTGTGTGTTTTACATATGTGAACAACACATGAACTGACATTTTTTGACAATGTTTGCTAAGACTTCAGTTGTATAATGTCTACTGCACAGTTAAGTGCCTAAGAATTTATTTTGCCGTTTCCCTGACAAATTTAATAAATATTGGCCAAAACTCAGCTTGCACTGACACTGCTGATCTTGCAGCTGGAGTAAGTTGGCCCAATGCTCTGCTTCAGTGTCTTTGAGCCATTGTGACGTGTCTAGCACATTGGCTGTTCTTGTTTGCTTCATGGTTGGATGAGATGCTTATATACAAAGCTGCTTAAATTCCAAATGTTGTCTGGAGCTGAATGGTTCCCACCTTTGATGTGAGAGCTAGCCACAGCCTGGCATCTGAGAGGTTATTCTTGTTAAGAGGATAAGTTAGTATCAAAGTCTCATATATTTAACACAGAGTGCACAAAGTCCTGCTTACTTCCTGAACGCAGAAAGAATTCGGCAACCAGCATGAGTTTCTCTGGTCCAAAACACTTTACGGACACAAAGGACTCTTTAAGCATTTCTCTGGACTGTGCTCCAGTGCCTGTTCAAATTGCAGGTACATTGGTCTTGGCCTTGCACCAAATTACCTCACTCCTTTGAGTGCAGATTTTCATGAGTGTAGGCTGATCTGGTGAGCTTGCTGATCTTCTGGAGCTGAGTGTTGTGGAGGTGACACCTGAGAGCATGTGGGGACATAGGGTGGAAATTATGGCCATTGGTCACTGCTAAGGGATGTGTTTGCAAGTACGAAACAGTCGTGTTGTACCAGCCGACTGTGAAAGGCAAATGTTACCTCAGTTGCCATTAACAATTAATCATCATAATAATAATAATTGTAGGTACGCAGGTTCAGCTGCAGATGAAAATGCGATCGTCATCCTGTCTGTTCCATATGTCTGCAGGGACTGAACCATTATATCCTTGCAGGCTGCATTATGCAAGAAATAGGTGAGGCTTTTATCCTCGTTCCCACTTTCAAACCCCAGATGGTCAGATGTCATTTGTTGTGTTCAGCAAGGAAGGAAGACGTGATGGCTGCAGCAATGTTGCCCTGTTTCTAGCCTGTCAAGAAATCTGCTTAGAGAGAAGACTCTTGCCCTGGTACCATCTTAGGAGAATGGTGGTTGCTGCCTGCCTGTGAAAGGCAGAAAGTAAAAATACGGGGTTTCAAATGTATTGTATTATTTGGTGAGCTGGAATAGATTTAAGGCCATACTCAAGATGACTTGTGATAGGTGTTCACTACCTAGTGACAGATGAGTTATTTTTCAGAGCAACTGCAAAGATGTCCTTCAACCCCACCTTTTGTTTTGTAATAGTGTCAATGGAATAGCAGTGTCTGGCATGCTGTGGGTTGATCTGTTACCACTGGTCTTTTGCAAAGCAGAAAGATGCTGCTGGTGACTGAACCATTGTCAGTTCTTTTCCTAAGACTTCCAGGAGAGTAAAAATCTGGGATTTCTTCGATGAACTTTCAGGAGATGTCCCTGCTCTCAGCAGGGTGGTTGGACTAGATTACCTCTAGAGGTCCTTTCCAACCCAGACATTTCTACGATTCTATGCAATGTGAAATAGTTTGGCACAGCAGGGATGGAAAATGCCCTATGCAGGTATATTTAACATAACCAAGCAGCATGGATTACACGAGGATGCACTACAGCTTCAAACCACTCCTTGCTCAGGCAAAACTTTGACTCTGAGGAGCATGTCCTCCCTTCAAGCATGGTCCCCACCTTCAGCCTTTCCACCTCCATCTGTGAAGGGCAGGAAGAGGGGAAGGGGAAAAGCCTTTTTTAAGCCAGTCCCTGTGCAAGTCTGTCTCAAGGGCTGATGCTAAATGGATGTGTATGTGCTGTAATGTTCCCTGCAATTTTGCCTGGACTGTGTTCAAAACAGTGAAGGGAAAAGGCTCAGTGAACAAGCTCGGCATCTCCCAGGCTTGACAGTATGGTCTGTGAAAAAGGCAATGTGGATAAATCTAGTAGCTTTATTTGTTTGTTAACCTTTCAGAACTTCTTAAGGATACAGTGTTGAGCTGATAGTCTGTATTTTTGTTTTAGAAGCATACCTCTATTGATGCTAATGATGTTTGTGTATCAAGCATTAGGGTCTTTTTCTTGGTGTTTTATGTAATTTATAGATTTCCTCCAGCTTTATTTGAGAAACATTGTGAAACTGGGAGCAAGGACATGCTCTGTTCTAATGTGACTTTCCTGTTTTTCCTCTTTTTTGCAGGTTCTTTTCGAAATGATGGTTTAAAAGCTGCTGATGTCCTTCCTATATTGAAGGAGAAAGTGGCCTTTGTGTCAGGTGAGCACATCTTTTCTGGATCCCTCTGAGTACAACCGTTGCCTTCCACATCCTGGTCCTTTATGGCACTGCAGAGTCACAAGGGACCAGTTTCATGTTTGGACTAGGTAGTACTTAAATAAGATCTTCAGCTATAAAACAGGCTGGATGTGGAGCAGTGCTATCCAGCAATACCTAGAGTGTTGGAAACTGGCCCATGTTGATTTTCTTCATATTCTGAGAAACAGGTAAAGGGGCAGCACAGGTGGGATGAAATGCAGCTTCTAAGCTCTAGCCCAGACCTGTGCTGTCACAGCATCCAGGACGGTTCAGGGATCCTGCTTTGGGTTCAAGGTCAGTGAATAACATTAACTCTTGTTTGTGGGAAGTGCTCAGGCCTGTAAATCACTGGTGACAAATCTTGAGGACCTTGTGGTAGATGAGGACTAGACAATTTGGAAAAGGCTTTGAGAATGGCTTTGATGATATTTGTTTCTGGTGTGAATTACAACTTGTCAGGGAGAGGGGGAGGAGAAAGTCTGAAGTGATCATAATCTTGCATAAAGTCACTCAAACTGGCAGCATAAACCCAGGGTATTTCCAGTGCTGGCATTACTGATGATTGCAAACCATTCAGGCTGATCTTCTCTACTGCAATAAGAAAACCAGCATCGAAAATAGCTGCCCCCCCCCCCCCCCCTTCTCCCCCACACCCTGTTTGCAATCTTTGCTTTTTGTTTCCTTTGTCTCCCAGAAATGCTGACTGTGGAGGGGAGGAGAGTAGCAGTGAGGCCACTCGGTGCCTGGACTCTTCCTCACTGGCTCTCCCCCCAGGTGCTGGAGTGGGGCCCATGAGGATGGGGTTCATGACCCTGCTGAATCATGGATATACCTGGCCAGGCAGGAAAAGCTTTTGCCTTGAATAATGATTGTTGTGAAATGTCTTCCCTTATAGCAACAGTTAAATGGTCCAGGGATTGTGACTCCAGCAGTGACTTGGGCAAATGATTTGTAGCTCTATAAAGCCTAAAGTTTCTGACCAACAATATGAATATCCAGGACTTTGAGTGAAGTTTGTAAGAGACCAAAAGCCTTGTGTGAAAACCCAAGATTATCCCAATAGTACTTGCATATAGGAGTACTTTACCTCACACTGGTCTCTTGTTCTGAATGTCTTGAAATATTTTATGTTGTTGTTGTCTTTCACTGCTCCAAAGAGGGGATCACAGTCATAAAATACAGCATACCTGCAGACTTGTTTGTGACACAAAGCTGAACTAGGTGCCCCAGGGAAGCGAAAGGGAGGAATTTATGCAGGGACTGTACTGGAATTTAGTTCTTGGCTCCTGCTGTTGCTTTGCATGGAAACGACTGCGGGATCATTTGGTAATTCATGGAATATTTAATAATGACAATTTGTCTGGATCGTTTATATAGCCCCTTCCACTGACGGTGCCTGTGTTCAGCTCTGAGCCAGAGGGTCTCACACCAAATCATCAGCTCGTTAGGTGCTGTCCTGGGCCAAGCTTGCCTTGGGGGGGCATTAAACAAGCAGCGCCAACATGATCCCCTGGAGTTTCTCACTGTGATCCTCTCCAGGCAAGAGATGGATCGCTCCTTGTAGACTCACCAGCCTTCAGACTTGTATCTGGTCCAAATGTGGCTGTTCCTGACACAGCTAGATAGATAGTGGTCCTAGAATTTACACCACCTTTCCATGGTCTCCAAATACAATGTCTAAGATTTCCATTTTCAGGGGCCTTTGCAGATAGAATGCTCTGAGCTAATTGCAGTAGCCCCAGCATCACCCTCCAGCCCAGAGTTCAGGTACTGCCCAGTCTTCCCCTGGGTTTTTGTAATAAAGCAGATTAAGAAAAGGATTTAAGTGCTTCATGATGGCTAGGTACTTTTTAATTAAAATGGAATAGAATCATAGAATGGTAGGTAGGGGTTGGAACGGACCTCCGGAGATCGCTGAGTCCAATGCCCCTGCCAGTGCAGGATCACCCAGGGCAGGCCACACAGGAAGAGATCCAGGTGGGTCTTGAGAGTGTCTAAGATGGAGACTCCACAACCTCTCTGGGCAGCCTGTTCCAGGCTCTGTCACTCTCACTGTGAAGTTTTTCCTCATGTTGAGTTGGAACTTCCTGTGTTTCCCGTTGCTACCATTACCTCTCATCCTATCACAGGGCACAACTGAAAAGAGACTGGTCCCTTCTACTTGACACCCACCCTTCAGATATTTGTAAACATTCATAAGATCCCCTTATATAACTTCCTAGAGTATGCTTTGAGCACTGAACAGAAAATATTTACCAAAATAGAAAAATCAAATAGCTGGACTTTGCAAGATTAAAAAAAAAAAAAAAAAAGTTTTGTAGCTAGCACAGACTCTGGGAGCACATTGTGTTTGTAATCAGACTTCCTCAAGGAAAAGGAGAATTTTATGGAGTCTTCCTTAGAGTTTTATACTACAGTTAATTTTAATGATAACTGTACAGTAAAGTTGTCAAGGGGATTATCCTTACACCAGCAGAATTTATCAGCACGAACAAAAAGAATCTCATCTGAACACCCCACATACAGCGTTTATTTCTTTTCTTGTCTGCTGAAGCTCACTAGCTTGCTTTTTAGTCCATGATTCAACAGGAAAACTGTAGAAAACATGCAAGCTCCTTCAGGCCAGGGCTATCCTGTGCTTTGTGTTTCTGTGCTGTGGATGCTCCACACCTGGAGAGAGGTAGAGCAGCAGGGCACAACAGGCAGGGAAGTGACATCGGCTGCCGCGTGCTCCAGAGCAGGCACAACAGGACCTGTGTGCACAGCCGTGTGATCTCAAAGGAGCACTCAAGCTTTCAGAAGTACACTTAATTTCAGAGTTGAAATACAGCTCTAACTAGCTGGGCATGGATGGATTCATCCAGCCAAAACACCGTCTGGGGCTCTGTGCCTGGCACTTCCCCTTGGCTGGCTCAGCCAGCAGTAAGCAGCAGGCACAGGGCTCTGCATCCGCATCCCTGTGTTGCATGAGAGTTGACGGACGGATAATGTTGGGATTTTTTCCTGGAACTGGTTCTTGATTTCTTCCAGTGATCTTATGTATGAGCTAGACTGAACCCAAGCAAAGTTCATACATATGTGCGGCTAAACAGCACCTGAAAATCCCATTCCAGCACTCGTCAGCAGAAAGTTGGCCTGAGCAGTCAGGGTATGGTGCATCCCAGCCATCGCCATCTGATTGCTTCCATCACTGACCTTGTGGCAGCAGAGTAAGGAAGGGGGTTGGCAGGGAGGAGGTTTTGGCCACCTGCTTGTTGCCTAAACCCTCATAAAATCTTGGCTGTGCATGGGTGGTTCACTGTGATGCTTCCAGTGATGGAAGGGCTTTGGGAACTATTACGGAGTGAGCTACAGGCCAGAGACTGATTTTTGTATTTTGAAAAGGGGATGAGTGCAGAGGAGAGGAAATAAAACAGGTTGTAGGTTATTTAAGTAGGGTTTTTTCTGTAAAAAGTGGTGAAATATTTTTGAAAACTGGGCTTATAGTCTTTCCTAGAAAACACAGATGCTATTTTAGATGAACGGTTTAACTTGGGATGTTGTTCTGCTGCTTGATTATATTTATAGTTGATTTTCTATTGATCAGTGCAGTAAGGGGGAAGCGTATGAGGCTCTCAGGAGGAGGAAGGGAGCACATTACCATGTTCACTTCCTGTGCATGGAGCTTTTCCTACACTTAGGATATGAAAAGCTTCTTGACTAATGCTGTGGGTCTTGCTGAAAGTGTTTGCCCTTTCCCCATGTCCCACCCAGAAGAATTTCTCAGGATCCTTCCCAGCACTTCCCATTACCTGGAGGGCTCAGAAGAGCGGCAGCGCGTGGGCTCCTGCCTGTCACCCAGGTACCATCTACTTATCTGCTGAGGCAGGAGTACAAAGGAAGGGGCTGGCCACGTTTCTGAGAGGGTGGATGAGCACAGAGAAATCAACGGAAAAAGGCAGAGGGGTGTAATAAGCCAGAGAGCAGCTGTGGCTGTGACAAGCAGAGCTCCCAAAGCGTGTTCAGTAAAGCAGGAGGTTTTTCTGTGGACTTCAGGCAACAAAAGGTGCAGGGCAGGGAGAAGTGGATGCAGTAGCTGTTCAGCATCTCCATCCTTCAAAAGAGCCCCACATGTCTCGGGAGCAGTGTCATGAGGTGGGTCAGAGTGATGTGTGAGCCTGGCTGAGAGCCTGAGGGAAATGAGAGAGATTTACCAAAAGGTCTTTCAGAGAAGGAATTTCAATGTAAAAAGATCAGATGAAAGGACAACATGGCAATTTGGTTTCACTAAATTTAGGCTGGAAAAATGAATTGAAGAGGAAGGCTTGGAGAGGAAGACACTGACCTACCCAACACCTGTCTGAAGATACCACAGGTCACTTAGTGCCAGAGTTACACATCAGGGGGCATGTTGTTTCTTTTTCTGCAATGGATACACTTTATTCTTCAGAGAAAGGGTTGAAACGAGACCCCAGGGCCCTCTGGGCACTGGAAGAGTTTAGATCCAGGTTTCAGGGGGTCTCAAATGCTGATCTGAGACTGGAATATGTATTAGGTTGGGAACAGAACTAACCAAAATATTTAATTTTTGAACGATGTAAACATTTTGTATTTGCACAAAAAACCCTTGATTTAAATTAAAACTTTCCATTCTTCTCTTCCTCTGGAATGGAAATTTTGAATGAAACATCAACAATTCTATATTTTGTTATAGAAAAATGTCTTCCATTTTATACTATTTCCTGATGTAGTTTGAAATGCACGGAAATTCCAGAAAGAGGAAATATGCCATTAGAAAAAACATAGGATTGCTTGACTATTGAATTTTCCTAGTGGCTTTGGGCCATTATTCTTTCATCTAGAATTTGCTGGTGCATTGATGCAGATTTTTCTTTGAAGAAGAAAACAAGGAAGTTTAGACTGTAAAGTTTCCAGGTCTTTTGATAAGGTCTGAGCCTGCTGGGTTTTTGTTGTTTGATTTTTTTCCTTTTCTTTTTCAGGAGTGTTAGGTTAATTTTGAGGATACAGAAGAGCCTTTACCTGTAGGGGCTGTTAAGATATCCTCATTGTGACTCTACAGTTAAAGCAGAAATATATTTTTTCCTGGGATTTCTGATTTAATTTAGAGGTTGTAAATGTAGTGTGCAGCATCAGTTGCTATGTTACATTTTAACTGTAGCCATGGACTAAATTAAACAATTTCTGTGGAGAATGTCTAGTCACTGCCAGCACTTACTGTCCTGGCACTTGGACACTAGCAGCTTGCCAAGATCCACCAGTGTCTCCTTAGACTAGGGAGATTTATCCTTTATGTATTTCCTTAATTAGCACACGTGAGAGTAGTGATGCAACCTGTGCTGCCTTGTGGAGAGGCAGAAGGGTTCAAGTGCTTTCCAAAACTGAGTAAAACCCCAACACAATCAACGTTTCTATCCAAAAAGACTTGCAAGAACTTGACTTGCAAGTCATTGACTGGGTGTCGTCCAAACACACTGGACTCTGACCACCTCCTGGTGCATGGGTCCCTGCATCCTGTTACATAGGGAGAGCTTCTCATTTAATGTAGGGACTTTCAAACTAACAATAAGAGGAAGGAACTGTGAAGCAAGGTCTGTATACATCCCATCCTATTCCAGCTCATGGGATTTTATTGTCCTTAAAGACACAGTGAGCTCCATACATATTTCAGCAAATGTCTCATCTGCATTTACACGGGCAGTTGAGAGTTGTCCTTACATAGAAATCAAGGCTGGGAGCTTACAAATCAATATAAGGAGCCAGGGAGGTGACTGTAGCACCTGAGATAATATAACAACAAACCATTCTGGTCATTTTGCAGTAAGGTGGGCTCTTCTGTCCCACTAATGAGACCTGACACCTCTGAAAACCACCTTACTGATCGACAAGCAGCTGAATATGGGCCAGCAGTGTGCCCAAGAAGGTCAACAGCATCTGGCTTGTGCTAGAAATAGTGTGGCCAGTAGGACCAGGGAGGTGATTGTCCCTCTCATCAGCATTGGTGAAGCCACACCTTGAGTACTGTGTTCAGTTTTGGGACCTTCTATATAAGAAAGACATTGAGGTGCTGGAGTGGGTCCAGAGAAGAGCAGTTAAGGTGGTGAAGGGCCTGGACAACAAGACCTATGAGGAGAAGCTGAGGGAACTGGGGCTATTTAGTCTGAAGAAAAGGAGGCTGAGGGGAGACCTTATTGCTCTCCACAACTACCTGAAAGGACACTGTAGAGGTAGGTGCTGGTCTTTTCTCATGAGTAACTAGTGATAGAACGAGAGGGGATTGCCTAAAGCTGCACCAGGGGAGGTTTAAACTGCACATTAGGAAAAAAAGTTTTCACCGAAAGGGTTGTCAGGCATTGGAACAGGCTGCCCAGGGAGGTGGTCGAGTCACCATCCCTGGATGTGTTTAAAAGCTGTATAGATGTGGTGCTTGGGGATATGGCTTAGTGGTGGACTTGGTAGAGTAGGGTTAATGGTTGGACTCGATGGACTTAAAGGTCTTTTACAAACTAGATGATTTTATGATTCTATGAAAACTTCCTCATTCCTGTGAAAGCATTTTGGTTTATAGGCTTATGTTTTGCTTTTTTTTTTTTTTTTCCCCTAAGGAAATAATTAACTGACAAAAAGCACAGAAAATCACAACTGGACATCTCTGTATTGGCATTGGTTGGGGTTTTGATTTTTTTTTTTTTTTTTTTTCCTGTCGGAAACTATAGGCAATATGAAATGGAAATACTTTGATGGAATTTTGTTTCAGAAACGTTTTCATCTGCCAATGTTTTCCAGCTCTAGGCAGAATTTCTTCTTAAAACTGGAAGGGGAAAAGACTTCCCAATAGCAATTATGTAAGTCCAATAGCTTGAACTCTCCCCTGAACTTTCATTAATTTGCAGGATCCTCTACTTGGCTGTAGCTGGGATTGACTTACCTGCTGGGGATTTGACAAACCTGAGCAGCCAGTTACATTAAATCAGTTTGTCAGGTATTTCACTTTGCTGATGAACATCAGAAACTTTGCCACTGCTGTTTCTCTATGCTTATCTCAGGTGAGGAAGGCAGACAGTGTGTCATCAGGGTGAATATGGCCTCTTGTTTATCCTTATTCTGTACAGCCCAGTGACATGAGTTTGGTGTGCCTGTCAGTACTGCCATCAGTAGTGTGACTGGCATTGCCACATGGTATTTTATTCCCTTCCCTTCTCCAGGGGTACATGGGTCTGCAGTGGAGTGGGGTTTTTTTAGAAGATTTGGGGTTTGTTTTGTTCAGTTCCTCTGTTGGATGTATATACATACATCTGAAACACAGGAAGTTCCACCTCAACATGAGGAAAATCTTCACTGTGAGAGTGACAGAGCCCTGGAACAGGCTGCCCAGAGAGGTTGTGGAGTCTCCTTCTCTATAGACTTTGGGGACCTGCCTGGATCTGTTCCTGTGCGGCCTTCTCTGGATGTTCCTGTGTTGGCAGGGGGGTTGGACGTGATGATCTCCGAAGGTCCCTTCCAACACTTACCTACCATTCTATGATTCTATGATCTGCAAGATCAGGGAGCAAGATCAAAAAAACTAATTTGCAGCTGGGGCAAAAGTCACTGAGGTTTGCATAAGTGTGAGCAAGGGTCAGCGTTGAAGAGGTGGATACAGGTGTTGCCTGATAGTTCACAGAAAACTAGCTTCTTCCAGAGGAAGAAATGGGCTCCTCTGAACTCTCTCTTGAAGTTTTGCCTTCCACACAAAGCAGCTCTGTCTTTATTTTAATTAATCTCACTTGTCCTTAGCTTTGCTTTGCTGGGGCAATAACTTTCTCCATGGAAAATGAGACAATTTTCCCAGCGGCTTGTTGGCAAGTAAACATTTAAAATTAAAGAAGTACCCCAAAATACTTACATAAATCAGCAAAGCGATATCACAAATCAGAACGGTGTTCTCTTCAAATCCATGCAGTGGCTCTGGGTGATTGAAGAACAAATCTAGCTAGTGGGAAATGGGATCCTCCAGTGGCTGTGCTGAGCCTCCCATCTACAGCCTCTGATCTGCTCTGCCAAGGGATCTTCTGGTGATTTTGGAGTTATTAAGCCTAAATATAATGTTGCAAATGTTGGCCATTAGGGTTTGATTCAGGCCATTGATTCTGGGATATTGGATGCTGCAAAGAGGAACACACAGGAGGATCAGGCCCTGGTGACTGCATTGCAGTGAAAGGGAGATGGGAAGAACCAGCAAGCAAGCCACTGACAGGCAAGGCCATCAACAAAGGTTTTTGTAGGAGGAATGCAAGACGTGTATGGCTAAATATTTGTTCTCAGTGTACTTTGTGCCCTGAAGAACATGTGTTTTTCCGACTTCTTTTTTCCAGAGCACTAATAACTAGACCATCTGTTTGCTTCTCTAAATCAGAGCAAAGCCCATGAAAACCCACCTTGAAAAACAATTAGAAAATATCAGCTGTTTGTTTTAGCATTTAATTTAATAACTGTAATTAGCAAACCTAATGTCATGTTTGATTATTGCATCCCATGTCTGTGAGCCCAGTGGGAGGCAGGAGATGGGACATATTGATTAGAGCAATTGAGACTCTTTACTTCCTTCCAATTTTTATTTCTCTTAAAACAATATGCTGGGTAGTACTCTGAAGAGACTGTGCATGCAAAATTGGTGTTGAGATCATGGCTGACTTAGGGCAAAATTAGCCTTCTTGGGTGGACTACTGAAAAACACAGAGAGAGAGTTTCTATAATATTTTATTTGCTGACTTTTAGCCAAAGTGCTGTGAAGCTCAAACCCTGTAGATTAAGAGTCAGAAAATGTCATTTATACTCTATTGGGCTGAATTTCTTCTCCTCTCTGTACCTCAGTTAAAAAGAAATAAATAATAAAGAAGAGGAAGGGAATAGACTCCCTTTACAAAAAATACCAAAAGATTTTCTTCTTTCAGTGGCTGTTGCTATCTGTCTGGAGGCTCTGTTAGAGGAGATGAGGGCCCTAATACAGGCATGTTAGGTATCTATAGGCATGTTAAGTGTCTAAAGTTCAATGGTGCTAATATCCCATTTAGTCTGCCTGGAAAAGCTGGGATTTGTGATTCTAAAGTGCAGTGGAAAAGCTACATATTAACAGTATTTAAGAGAATATACCTCAGTTACTGAACTCTGCAAGTTTTAACAGTGAATTAAACATATTGTGGATTGCTCTGGAAGAAACCTGACATTTCTTCTTGTAGACTCTTCATAAAACCTGAAATTATGCAGGCATTCATAACAATTAGGGATTGTTCATGAATAATTTTGAAATAAGTAAAGGATTTTAATATGTACGATGCACTCGTAATAATAATTTCACCCTATTGCTCAAAGCATAGAGCAGTACTTTTATCACAAATGAGAAACATTTGTTTCTAAACCTCATGTTTCTTGAGATTTGTGCCATGTCTCCTTGTTCTTCTGTGCCTTAGGACTAGAAGGAAGCAGTCCAGGCACTTATTTATCCTTCCATCATCCAGAAACCTTCAACTGGGTCATCATGTAACCTATCCCTCCAAGGAGAATGAATCCATTCTCTCTGGTCTGTCCTGGTAACTTCTGACTTTGTGATAGAGCCTTATTTATCCTGTTCCCCTGAGGCCAGTTTCGGTGAACTGTTATAGCACAATTTTTATCCGAAGCAAAGACAGGATAGGAATGTTCTGGACCCTGTTTCCCTTTCTGTAGTTGAAATCCTTGTGCTACTGTTAGTAAAAGGGTCAAGAGTTTTCTTTTTTTTTTTTTCTGATTTAACTTTTTCAGCCTACCAGAATTTAGAGTATTTTTAATTTTTTTTTTTTTTTCCCCAGAGCTCACTTTGTTGTAACTATAGAGGGGAAAGGGGTCCCTGATTGGAAATGCAATTTTTGGTTTACCAAGATGAGGTGAATGGGCAGCATCACAGAGATTATGGCTGTTGGCCTGTGGGAAGCTCATGGCCCTTCCCAGGTGTTTCCTAACCTGGGAGAAGGCTATAACTGTGGGCCTGGATGTGTCCTGATCTCATCTCTTAGTGCTTTTCCACTTTGTACAAATATTTAAATATTTGGGAATGGAGGACAAGAGGGAACCTGACTGAATAGTGGGTAGCATGTTCTTCTGTGATGCAATTCAAGTTCAAGTTTCTGCTTCAGCGAAAATCTGGAAGCTTTTCAAAGCCTTGGTTACATCTTGATATGACGGGAAATTTTTCAAAACCTTGAAAAGCTTCCTGCGTTGAAAAAATATTTCCCTCCAGCTGTAGTTACTACACTGGTTTGCCATTCTATAAGCTGCCTTGCTTTTCTGTTGGACACATCATGCATGATATAATGGTTTTGGCATTGTTATGGTGTGTGAAATAATCTCAACAAAGGGAGAATGTGCTTAAAATGGGGATTTTAAAAAATACATATATATGTATACAGGTCTGAAAATAAAAGTAAGTTTATTTCCTTGTAAATTGAATCCTTGTTACAGTACACAGACACACACCCCCATGCTCACACTATGTGTCAGAGGCATGGATTAGCCAAGGTGACACTAAATTCCTGTGGACCTTCCTCACCTTCACAGTATGAAGCCAAAGAAACACCAGGCACAGATTTGGCTGCAGATTAGGTCGGACAGATTTTGTACTCTGAATGTACCCCTGGCTGCCTGAAGGCTCAAAATGAAGACAGAATCTCTTGTTTGTCTTTTCTGATTTGTACCTCTGGACAAATCAGACATGACCTGGCTTCAGTGGTGTGTGATGTATCCCTTCAGGTACATAGCATCCATTGACAAATGTGGGAATTGCGATACTTATGAGCTGTGACGCAGGGTAACACTGGCATCTCTGTCTGTACAGATAAAGTTTATGTAACAGAATCTTAGAATTGATATTTCTGTTAAAGGGTTTATACTTTTCATTTAAAAGCATAAATGCATCTGCATTTTTACAGCTTATTTGCAAGGTCCTTGCGAGGTCTGTGCAGGCTTTTTGAAACTGTAGTTTTTGCTATGATATTTTTTTTGCCAGATAACAATGCAAATACGGATCTAACAGGATACAATTCCTGAAAAAGTCCTGTGAATAAAATGTGAAGAAAGAACTAAACATTGAGGCATTAGGTTTCAGTTTCAAGCTTATTAAACTTGATTCACAGCATAGAATAATATAAAGTGCTGTAGAACAGATAGTATTCACCCCTATATTTGTGATTGCATAATTCAGGGTAGAGTCATTCATTTATGGCTAAGCCTTTTGACAATTTCTGTAAAAGATGAAGTGCCAACACTGGCCATTTAAAAAGAGTGGATTTTAAGACAGGAAAGCTACAGGAAACAAAAAAACCAAACCAAAACAAAATTCATTCCAATTGCCAACAACACTCTAAATAGAAAGCAGAGAAGGCATGAACTTCTAATCAAAATTTCTATTTCTAATGAATTGCCTGACAGATTAGAATGTTTTACTGCATAAACATTTCTGGGATACATCACTTCTAACTTGTGAGACCTTGTAAATTATCTGGCAATGAACAATGAAGCCCAGTGACTAACAGGGAAAAATGCTTCCACTTTCTTGGTGTTGACCAGTTTAAAACTATCCCCACAGTAGGATTTCATTAGCATTGTCTGCTAGGATCAGCAATTATATTAGATTTGATGGGATTAGGTGAAAGTCAGAAGAAATGCTAGTAGCAGTTTTCCCTGTGAGTTGGTTTTCTTTTTTTTCAGTTTTTTTATTTCCCCCCTTTGGAGGCACAGCAAATGGAAGCACATCTTCCTCAATTAGGCAAGCCTGAAAGCTACAAAAAGTGCATGGGCTCTTGAATGTGCCGCAATTTATGTTTATCAATTCAGTGCACATAGTTTTTTTGACGTGTGCTTCCTGCCTGAGTTTCTAACAATCCTTTATTTTCCGCAGGTGGCCGTGATAAACGAGGTGGTCCTGTCTTGACCTTCCCAGCCCGCAGCAATCACGACAGAATAAGGCAGGAAGACCTTCGGAAACTTGTGACTTATTTGGCCAGCGTACCAAGGTAAAGCTAGCAAGAAAACACTTCAAAGCTTAGGGTGGATGGGTGGGTGGGGAACTTGTTCTTGGCAGTTGCTGATTTCCAAGTATTAACATTTCGTACCTTCAGTTCTTGGGACGGAGAAACAAAAGTGTTCCCTTCCTCCTTCTGTGTATGCTCTTTTTTTTTCACACACGTGGCAAAGCAGGAGCTCCAAAGCGGAGGCAGTGTGAGTAAACCTGGGCTTCAGGCTCTTGACAGCAAAAAGGAGCAGCTCTTGCTCCCTGTGCTTCTGCGCAGCTCCTCCAGAGGAGTGGAAAAGGAGGAGAATGTTGAGAAGTGTGCAGTTAAATATAGCAAGCTGGAGAGAGCCTGCTGTCTGCTGTTTCTTTTTAATACCTTGTGGGAGGTTCAGCAGAGCTGGGATAGGCTGGGGAGGAGAGCCTGCCACGTGTGAGAAGGCAGATCTTCCTAATCTAGCACTTTCCAGAGCTTTGTGCGGGCTCAGGAGGGAATGTGGGTGGACTAAGGGGGAAGCTTTCAAGTAAAGGTGTTTCAAATGATTGTGCATGTAAACCAGCACTTTCCCCTGCATTAGTCCCCATCTCTTTCCCAGGGATTCTGGAAGAAAGGTCAGTTACCAGTTTGTATTTATCTTTGCAAGCTTTGGGAGACAGTTTATAGGGCTCAGTGCCCAGGTAGGTGTTTCTGAGCCAGTGTTTAATGCCTCTGAGAGTACATACACCCTCATCCAGCTTCCTTTCCCTATTTTTAAGCTTGACAAATATCCTTACCCAGTTACCACTGCACTGGTTCTTGAGGTGAAGGTTATCCCAGGGCAAGTGAGGGGTTGAGAAGGGATGCTCAGGGTTGCAATAACACACTCTGTCCCACCCCAGGAGATCCTTCTGTTTTAAACCCAGGGTATGACCTGTTAAACAGTGCTCATGTTTTTGCAAAGAATGTGAATTTAACACCTGAAGGGCAGCAGGGTTGGCTGCACCTGGAAGTCAAGAGGTAAGGGTCTCAGAAACACACTCAGTTCCTTAAACAATCAACATATGGAGAGCAATGGTCCCACATTTAGTATGGAAGAGAGCTGAGGGCTATTTGGACACTCATCCATTGACTGGAGAGTGAGGGGCAAACGCAGCCATGTGTGCCAGTTCTGCCAGTGCTTGTTTCCTGACTGTACAAGTACTCTGGCAATGCAAAACTGCTACTGCTGTTGGACTTCGTCTCAAGATTTTACTAATAAGCTGAATTGGTTTGCTTTTCTCCTCTTGCCCTCCCCTTTTTTCCTCTAGCCAGCTCTATTTTCAACCATATTGTGAGGGAGATTATGGACATGCTGTGAGTCTGGAAGAGCAATAGGTCACTCTCTGGGAGTTCAAGTCCCAGGGCATGGCGATACCCCTCCAGCTGCTGCAGTAATGAAACTGTTCCCTTACATCTTTTCATTTTTGCATGGTCCAAGCACAAAGATATGACATTGTTTGGGGTTGCAAGCAATTGCACAGCAAAAATTACTTTCTAAGATGTCAACCTTTTCTATTAATTGATCTTCCCCCATGAAGATGGCAGTAATAGCAAGATGCATCCCTTCTGTTTCTCAGGCTCACATGATTAAATCGATTAGCTCAAGCTTTGTTGCTGCTTTTGGTTGTCTCACTGAGCAATGTTTTTTTCTCTGATGATGCAGAAGCTGGGGACAGAGGTGTGTGCTGAGGGACCTAATATAAGACCAGCTGCTTGTCCTGGTAGAAACACCATAAAACGATTCCCTCTCCTGGTACCCACTGCAAAGCCTTGTTCTGCCCAGGTGTTTGAAGTCTTTGAAGTACAGCTCTCTAGTTAGACCAGAGAACATTCTTTCCTCTTCAGTACAACCTCATGTCATGAAAATGTGCCCAGAAGTGAGGGAATGGCTACTCATAAAGCACTTTCACCAGTTTCTCAAGTATAAGGATACTTATTGGTTCTGTAGAGACAATAAGCAGAGTACTGTCTTCTGTATGGGACATTCCATGTTGAGACATGTAGACCAGAAAGACTGATCAGAGGTCTGGAAAAAGTGGCCTGTCAAGGAAGTATTAAAATAGTTTGCTCAGCCTAGAGAATAAAAGAAGGTGTGGAGGGTCTTTGAAAGCATGTAGAAATGTAAAACGAAAGGTTTCACAGGCCTAAGACAAGAAACAAAAGTGTTACACTGAAGCAAGGGAAGCTTAGGCTGAGCATGAGGAAAAGATTTCCAAGGGAATCCCATTAGCACTAGAATAAGTCATCTAGTTTCTTCTTAAATTCCTTCATAGCTCTATAAGCAAACCTCTATGTCTGTATGTTAGGCAAAGGGGATGATGAATCAGGAGGTTCCTTCTTTAGGTTCCTCCTAATCCTGTTTTGCCTGGTACCACAGCTGTGAACAAACTGCTATAGGAGGGAAATGTGACCACAAAATTCATAGGTTTTGCATGTGGGATAGTGTAACCTGTGTGGTGTAGAAAACACTGAAAATTCATTTTCCCTAAACATTTTTTTCACCTTAACAAGTGCAACCAGAAAAGCTTTCAAACTTACTTACTTTTTAGAAACAAATATATTGAAGGAACAGTTTGAATTCATATCATTGTCCCCCAGTTCATATCTATCCCAAGATGAGTGCTGTAATGAATACCTGCATCAGCCATCCACCAAAATAAACAGTTTCATTAGCAGAGACTCTGAACAGGATGTCAGGAGAAACTGCTCTGATATTCAGAGTGCTGAAGGGGGGAGAGTCATCTGTGCTAGTTGAAAAACTAGAAATTCTTTAGGAAAAAAAGAGCCTGTAATTTATCATATTGACACCAGCATAATAATTCTTTCTTTATTCCTGGTGCAATGGTTTCTGAGTGAGACAGATTGCTATCCACATTGATACTATCTGTCACTTAACCCTTGTTTTATATCTTAATGGAGGGGCAAAGTGGCACATTGCTGGGAGCTTGGAGCAGGTATGAGATTGGTGATGAAATATGATGATAGATTAGGGTAAGTGAAACCAGGGTCTTGCTAGCAGTTTTAAAAGTTTCTGATTCAGCTTTCCACAATTCCTCCTTCAAAACCAGAATAATAATGTGGGTTTTCTGAAAGGAGGAATGTGGTTTTGAATTCAAGCAGAATAGTGAGTGCTTTCATGCAGCAGTGAGTCAGGGTCAGGCAGGTGGCTGTAGTCAGTGGGGTTTCCTGTGTGGCTGAGGATTACTGCTTGGCGGTTAAGACTTCAGATCTAGGAACACAGTTTGTTCATATCCCACAGTGGTAACCTTGCAGTCCATAGCACCTGGGGTGACTGAGGACTCATGGAGGATTCAAAGCCTCATCCTGCAGTCTTGGGTACTAGAAGGACATTATCAGCGGGTATCTGCCACAGTGGACAAATGTGGTCCTGGATCAGTGCTTTACAATGGTTCTTTCAGATATATCACTAGTTCCTTTTCTCCAAACAGTTTCACTATAATTAGTTCTAAGAAATGAAGATGCTATTCATTAGAAGTAAAGATAATTGCCATGGATGCCAAGTTTCTACCACTCTGCCATTTTTCTCCTTGTTTTACATGTGCACTAATGATTTCTGGATAGGCAAAGCTGTATTTCATGTGAATCAGGATAGCTTCTATTTACATGCAAATTTAAATGGGATGCAATGTTTAGAAATTTGGAGGGTGTGACTGAATCTAGGATAACATGATGTTTACGATCGGGTGAGCTGAGGGGGAATTTTCTGGCCTCGCTGCGGATTTTCTTTTCTAGCACTAGTGCAGTGCCATCTATTCCGGTAGACTGAGTTTTGATTTATATGTGTGTAAATGAAACTAGCACCAGGCCAATCTCCTCTGCGAGCCCTTTGGAATTAAGAATTAAGTTATGCGTAGGCTATAGGAGGATAAAAAGGAGACAGAATATTATTAGCCTGAGTTATCTCCTCGCATGGTGAAGCAATACAGTGAAGGAAATGTTCTCTGTCAGCTATAGTGAATCTTCCGGCTGAACACATCAGTCTGTTGTGGAGCCAAGATAAGCAGTCTCCTGTGCTCGCTGCAGAGGGGGAAACCCGATATGCCTCGGAGGCCTGTATTTTTACAGACATCTACTTTTTATTTGTCCTCTGTTTAAAAACCTGCTCAAATATTTCCCTGTTCTGGGGCACATCCAGGCCTCATGACAGCAGCAAAATGTTTCCAAGGGACAGCCCTGTGTTTGAACAGCTCCTCAGAGCTGCCTGAGTTGATGAAAGGTGCTAGAATCGGTAAAACAACTTAAGTGCCTCTAACAATTAGTTCAGTGATTCGGGATTTCTAAAATTAAAAGAACAATGCAGGGGATGGCAAAGCATAGCAATACTCACCCACTCTTGCATTTATTTTAAGCTCTTCTCTGATGACCTGTGGTACTGTGTACATTAGCTCCCCTGGCCGGGAGTAGTGTGAAACTCATTTTGTTGATTGATAGGAATTAAACCCTAGAGCTCCACTTCTGCTACATGATCCTAGAACAAAATAAGCTTTTGAGGATTTATTTATTTAGTTATTTATTTATTTTTCTGGAGGCTATCTGCAAAAATAACCATGTATTTTAAAAATAACACCAGGGACTTAATACTAATTTTAGTAACTAAACATCTGATGCTATCTGTAAGATAATTTTTCCACCGTACACTTGTATCAAAATATCACAGTAAAAATGAAGTCAAGCTAATGAGGCTAATGGAGGTTTAGTATTTTCTTTAGATATAACTTTGTTTTTATTTTTATTTTTTTAATTGTAAGTTAAAGAAGCTCATTAGGAGTAAATAACTGACATGAATGTTAGCGAGCTTAAGAGCCTTTTAGCACTCGATAGCCAGTTCAAAGCCAGCCTCCATTGTACATGGTATTGGTATGTGATGTTATCACCATATTAGGGGTTGTGGGACTTCTGTGGCTATAGTTGGTGACTTCTGACCACACCACTCTGTTTTGCTTTCTGAGTTCCTTTACTGACTACCCCATGACCAAGTTACATGGTCATCTCTTGTTGGAGATCAGCTCTTTTAAAGCGCATCTCTGATTTCCCTCCAGCTGCAGTAAGAACTTGTGGAGAAACTTTAACCTTAGATAAATGGACAGTGGCTATAATTGATGATTGTAGTAAGTCCCTACAGCTGCCAGTACTCCCCTGTTTACCAGAAGCTTTTAGGAAAAGTGGGCTTCCTAGAAGTACAGAGGGAGCAACGAGAGCTCTCAGAGCCTAAGGAGCAGAAGTTGTGAGAAAATATTGAGGGTGTGGGGTTTGCTTAGGTTAAAGAGAGGGAAAGTAAAAGTTAATGTGATTAAAATTCACTATGTAAGACTGAGCTAAAGGAAATCATTTGGCCTCTGTACATGGCAAACGTGACCAAAACAAAATTTATTAAAATCACAGATTGAAGAAGTAAAGCAGCTTTCTGTAGCTTCTCCATCTTGGGAGACCTTGTTAGAAGATATATCAGGAATGACACAGATATTATTGCTCCTATCTTGCAGCAGAGGGATGAAAACAACAGCTTCTCCAGCTCTTAAGACACTGTTTTGTATGAATTTGTGGGGCTTTTTTTTGTTGTTGTTACTAGCTACGAGATTTGAATTTCCCATGTTTGTTTATCTTTAGTCCCTGGATTTTATTTATTTATTGAAATAGTCTAAACCTAAGGTAAATGGGGGCTTCCCATATCAGTTTCAAAATTACTTCCTGCTTTCATTGCCTGTTGCTGTTTTCCTGGATAGCATAAGTACTGATCTTGCACAGCTCTGGACATAAAGCAAATGTTCTCTGTTCCTCTGCCCTCTGTGAGAGCTGAGAGCACTCTCAGACTGGTTCCAACTTGGTTAGCTGCTGCCCTGCTCTGCCTTCCATCTGGAAAACAGTGCAAGTGTTTTCAAACTGTTTTTGCAATGACCACCACAAATAGCAAGATACAGAGATTTGCAGTTAACGTACTGTGTGGATTGCACATCTCACCAAGCCTTTTCCTGCTAAAGACCAATAATAGGGTAAGCTGCGCTCTACATATCACTTCTACTAGTGATCATCAGTATCTTCTGATAGCCTAGCAGAACTATCATCTCTGTATTGTGTAATAGAAGCAAATGAGTTACATCATGTTAATATTGACAACTCATGAAGATTTGATTGTCTTGTTTGAGAATATGAATTCAGGGACTCAGGGTTGTTATTATTTCAATACTAAATTCCTTATTTGAAATAAATTCCTTAAAGGATGCAGAAAATTCTTTGTAAATCCTTTTTTAAGTTGTCTGTCTTGTATCCAAAAAATATTTGCACCATTTTGGAAGACATGAAAATCTGTTACTGGTTTTTTTCCACACTAATTTCTTCAATATTTCTATATTCTTAAGTAGCAGCTTACTCCATTTTATTATATATTAATTGTATTCCAATAAATAATTGAAATTACTATTTACCACATGCAGAGAAACCAGGATTTCAACTTGCCATTGTGTTTTTAAGCATTCTATTTGGCACTCAACATCTGCTTAATTTTAGACTATAAATCTGCAATTGAAGACAGTTAATATGAAAGAATCTGTCATTTATCGTGTCTGAATTATTTCCAAGGCAATTGTTCTTTTATTTACAGGGTAGGATAGGGGATCCAATTTTCTCTTACTGCCAACAATGCAGACTCACGCTGAGATTTCAAAGTCATATTGAGAGTTCTGTCTTGTTCATCTCCAACATAAAGATTCTTGAGCAGGTTACTCTTTTGAAGATTTAGGATTGCAGAGGTAGACCTACAGGCCAAGCTTAATGTACAAAAAAAATGCACGGCTCTGGAAGAGTTCCTTTTCCTGGTACCGTGCTGCTTTTCCAACCCAGTGAGAGCTCAGTCATGGCTTCTTCAGAGAAGTCAGCAGATAGGGCTCAATGAGGAGACACGTCCAATGAAAAAAAAGGTCACTGTACCCAGTTCAGGTCTAATGCCTTTTGGTTTTACTGGTCTGGGCTTTTTATCTTCAGCTCTACCCTCCCAGCTGTGGGCTGTTTCTCCTCACCACAGGCAGCATATTCAGGCTGCAAATTCAGAGAAGGGAGTTCATAAGGGGAATCCTTCTCTGTAGTCCCCATCTTTCCAGGTCCACTGCACAGAAAATAGTCAGCAGGCCACTGCTGCTGAGCCACAGCTCCACAGCATGATGATGTACCTGGCTTCTCTCTTTTTCACTGAAAAAGGAGGGACTGGAGGGCTCCTGAACCCTCTGAGCAGAGGTAGAGATGCCTGTGGCAGTGCTTCCCACCAAAGGCACGGTCAAGCAGGGCTGACCTGGAAACAACAACCTACTGTAAAGATGGTGACTACACACAGCAGCATCAGCTGAGCCTCTTCAAGGTGTCCTGAGGGGTTGATGACAAAAGGGTCTGAGCTTTGCCAAGCCACTGAGAAAAACCCATCTGTCTTCTCAGGGAAGACTCAGATGCTGCTCATTTCCATGGTCTGGAGGCTGCTGATCTCTGGCTCTGCCATACCGGATGGGTCCCTGCCCTGTGCAGCAACCCCCCATGTCACTGTATTTCTGTTAGCTATTTTGTAGGTAGTGTCTGACATTTCCAACAGGGGCTTCATGTTGGGAAGGATTCTGCTCAGAATTCTCCGAATCTGGAGCAAACAGCAAAACAAACCCCTTCACTGTGTGCCCTACCACTGTGAGGATGCAGGAAACCACCATGACTGAGTGACACCCGGCAGCACCAGCAGGGTCTGAGGCCTGATCCCAACCCCTGAGCTGTCTCACGTAGAGCTGCGTGTGCTGCACTCTGCTTTTTGAGCTCTGTCCAAGCCCTCGATCTGGGGATTAGATCAGCATTGTGCCTCCTTGCTAAATGGCTTTTGCATGTTGATTGTACTGGCGTTTGCTGCTTAGAAGAAGGAGCTGAGGTGATGGAGAAAAGGTAGAAACTTATGAACTAGGATATATTCTGCACCCCTTCACTGGTGAGGGAGCTGGTGGGCACCACAGCCTGCTATAAATATTATGCAGAGCATCATTTTCTCCATCCTCTTCCTCAGTAGCTCTCTGACAAGTGGTTTGTGAGTCTCTACAGCACACTTTGCGGTGTTGCCCTCTCTGGCCTTTTCCATGCTAGTTCTGATTTAAAGCTGTTGCATGCTCCTTGTGGGCTTTTAACCATCAGATTTGTGGCTTTATAGTACTCCAAGAGGTCCAGGCAGCAGCGACCTGGAGACTTCCGTGGAGAAGGCAGGCTTGTGCTAATGTAAGCAGTAATTCAGAAGAGCTAAAATTAGCAAACAGAGACCTTTTGTGGGAGCGGCGCGTTGGCAGCAGAGCTGGCACCAGCCGCGTGCTGTTCCCTCCTGAAGCTGTCAGCAGCTGTCAGCAGAATATGCAGTGGTTCAGCCAGTCCTAACTTTTCTTTTCAGTGATCTCTTTCCTACGGTTTTTGCAGAGACTGTAAAATGTTTTTTGTTTCATTCCAGCATGGGTGCTTGTGTTCCTCATCAGTAACTCCAGTACGTGCTACATCCTTTTCAGTCTTAGAATTTATTATGATTTTGAAATGTGTTATGCCACTGTCTTCATGGATGTTATCACAAGCAGGAAAACAACTGCTGTGCTTTGTAATGGGAACATTGTCAAACGTATCTCAGTGTCAATGGAAAGCTTTTCTAAACTCCCATGGAGAATGGGTAACACCTTTACTGTGTGCCAATATGGAGCAAATATGGGAGACACAAGGAGTTGTCTCAATCTGGACTGCCTGGTCCTTAGCCTCATCAGATGGATTGAGTTGTTGTGGATGCTTCTCCAAAGTTTGGATTCCCCAGGCCACAGCTTGGGTAGGACTGAAGATGTGTTTTCCAGAATATATTTTTATCTTTGTCTCTGAATGATAAAAAGCTTACGCAATCGTGCTGTCTGTCAGTCACCATTTAAACCAAATCTGTCAGAGAAGCCTCTCAAGAATATTTAAGTCCTACAAAATGAGTAAGAATAGACAGCAACATCAAAGAAAGAGACCTAATTAGTGTGCACAGAGAGGGAAAGGTGGTCTGAACTCAACCGTTCTTAGAAACTGGAGTTAGAGAGGATATCTCCACATCACATAAGAGGCAATTTTTTTTATTAAATGTTAGAGATTCAATGTGCAAACCACTACCAAGGGTTCGGCAATTTCAGTGCTCGTAATGTGTATGCTAATTTATGGTATTAGTAAATTGGATTATACTAAAATAGAACGATGACCAATTCATGGTAACATGGTATTGAGCAGGCTGATGCTCTTATAGCATGGAAAGTATGGGTTGGGACTGGCAAAATTTGTCTCAGAGGTTGGGATGCTCAATTCCCTGCTGTTTGCAAAGGGAATTGGTATCCAAGTTTGGTACACAGTTGTAAATCTCATCAATGGTTTCTTCTCATTTTCCACAAGGTGTTCCTAATAAAACCAGTCTGTGGTATTTTATGCTTTCCTTGTGGATCCTGGCGCTGGTGCAGAGTTGCCCGTGGATCCTGTAACACTGTGTGCAGCAGTATGTAATTGTAACCTCTGGTGTGAGGCTATTGGGCTACTTTGATTAAGAAAAAATAAAGGAAGAGTGAGAGAAATACCTTAACACAAAATAAAATCATAAATCAGAAAAAATAGTTCTGGAATCTCTCCTTTGCCCCAAGAAAAGGCAGAAAATGGCAACTCAAACATGCTTTTGACTTTGCAGATATAGTCTAGTCTGCGATATGTGCCACAGTGTACTTTTCTCCTCTTAACAAGGGAGCATTGGTTTCCCCGCCTGTGTAGACAGGACTTTATTTTATGTCTAAGTTTAAAGACAAACTTAGTCTCTGGAGAATTTTCCAGTGATGTAATATTGTAGAAAGTTCCTTTGTGGTACTTCACCAAAAAGCCAAAACAGCTTTCTCTTGTCCTGCAGCAGCCTTCAGGGTAATATCCTGCACCTCTTCCACACCCCCCCACTACAGTTCAAACAAGTGAAAGGAAGAACC
The DNA here is from genome assembly GCA_024605025.1 of Megaceryle maxima. Taxonomy (NCBI): domain Eukaryota; kingdom Metazoa; phylum Chordata; class Aves; order Coraciiformes; family Cerylidae; genus Megaceryle; species Megaceryle maxima. Next base: position 77,906 of record JANHGN010016496.1, read on the forward strand.
TGCTGTAGGCTCAATGCAGTATTTACAAGGGACATCTTTGCTGAATGGTCCTTTAGGTTAAACTAATTGAATAGAAGTTTAGTAGAGCACTGGCTTTGTAGAATAATTGCATCTCTGAAAACTGTAACAGCAGCAGTTTATCTCCAGCCGAATTTAGGCTGCTTCCACATGCCTTGCCTGTGCACTATTCAAATGTGTATGTGAGGTTCATATGATGTAGCTCTCCTCTATCACCTGTTTCCCATGGGAATACAAGAAGAATTGACAATCTCTAATATCTATGCAGTGATATCAGCACTCAGTCTTTTACTAGAAGGATGCGTTAATTTTGATTGTTAATTTATTTGTTTGAACATCTGTCAAGACAGGCACTTCTGCTATTGATGTTGACATTGACGATCAAATAAATATTATGTTTTAAAATTTAGTTTAAAAGAATTACTCATTATAAACCTTTGCTTGGTAAAATCCAACCCTTCTTCCCCTAGTCCTAAACTAGGGTCCAGCACCCAAGCAGTTATTAAATGTATCCATTTAAGGAATACATATAATAAGGATACCACCACAGCATTAATATGGAGATAGTGGGATCCTTAGCAGGAAATTAATGGCATTTTAAAATACACATTGCACCCATACCTGAGGCTGTGGTACTTTGGAACTCTGGGGAGTCCTTTCAAATTTTCACTGCAAGTTAACATTTTGCAAAGCATGGTAAATGGCTTTGATGTTCCTGAGGGATGATCAGCAAAATACTTTGTTTTAGGTCAAGAATGAATGCTATGTTCTGAAGTGCTGTTGCATGGTATTAAGCAGTTACATGGGCAAACATCACATACCACTAGAAGTAAAAGTTTATTTCCCTTTCCAAATGGGTTTCCTTTATATGTTTCATCTGCTGTGCACTTATACTTTCTATGTCACATGAAAAAGGCATACCATCCATAGTAGTGGATAAAGACTTTTGTATTCCATATTTTCGAAGATTCTTTGAATTATATTAGCTTAAACTATACCTCTAAAATGGTTTCCTACCATTCCTTTTGATTTGTATGTTAATGTTAGTAAAAGATTAGCTTCAGGAAAGGTGGGCTTATAATACTGATTACTATGACTTTTCGGCAAAGTAACAGCCACATCTCTGGCTAGGATGATTTACTGGTCTCTTCTACCTCAATCTTTTGTGATTCCAGTTGATTGCCCTAGAGGCCAAAGTCCTCTACTAATGCAGCAGTGCAAATTTCTTCTTCCATTGCTTTTCTGTTTTGAGTCAGTCCTAATTGGAGACTAAAATTGCATTTTCTTTTCAGTAGCCTTAGCAGCTCTGCTTAGACCACCAACTAAGGACTATGTTTATTACCAGCTCTGCTAGTGTCTTTAGTGATCTTTGTAGATGGTAATGAGATGGGAGTCTCAGGTTTAATTTAGGCCACCCATTTAAGTCACATTTGCACGAGTATAGGTGCCATCCTGGAGCATCAGGCTTCCTGAATTCTAGTTCTGGATTCCACATTAAGTTATCTTCTCCCTTAGTTTAACTGTATAACTTTCATTTAGCTGTCTATACAGGAGACATCTCACAAAGGTTTGGGAAACCAAATTAGCTGATATTTTTACATCTTGAAGATAGAAAACCCTAAGTAGCTTTTTATTATAGGTATGCTGCATGAGATGAAAATACAGGTCCCTTTAATAGTACACACTGATTAGACCTCTCATTTCTGTGAAGCAGGGTCTTTCCAGTTGTGTTTCCCAATATTGCCTTGGGAGCACTGCTTAAGAAATTGGCCATATACTGTGTCACCTCCTGACCTTAGAAAATGTGCTTGATAAAAGTGTCTCATTACAAATGTAGTCTTTTGCCATGCAGAGTCTGGGGAGTAGAAGAATAATTTACAGAATAGACGGAATTCCAAAAAGACAGTGTAAGTAAAAAGCAGGTACTTGATAAACAAATGGGTGACTTTACGCATAGGAAGAATGGCTGGAAATGCTGCCTTGTTAATGAACTGTTAGTCTGAGAATGAATGAAATAGGCAATAAGTTCTTTTTATTTAAGACCTGGTTTTCCTCCATTCTCAAGACAGAACTCTTACAGCACTGATTAATCACATCCAATTTTGTGGTTACATCCCCTTATTTCTTCATTCTTCTGTTTCTACATTTGTAATTTAGTTCAGAAACTGCATCTGGAGAAGCAAACATCTTTGGGATCACAGATTAGTTTAGGCTTTGCTTCCCACTGGAGATTTGTGGGTAGGAGCTGCAATTCCATTCCAAAATATAATTAAAAAGCAGGTACATAGAAAAGTAGCAGACCATCTTATCCATAAGAAGAACGTCTGGAGGCTCTGCTTTGTTAATGAACTGTTAGACTAGGAATCAAATGCACAAGCAATACCTGCATGGTTTTTAGGGTTTCTTTCTTCTCCATTCACAAGGCAGAATTCAGCTTCTTGTATCATTCCACACTCAGCAGGCGTATTGGAAATCTCAGTTTCTCCTTAATTGCCAGAACAGCCACCCCAATGGCTTTGCAGTGTCAGATAGTATGTGGTAGGTGACAGGAAAATAGGATCACCTAAAAAAGTTTCCTGGGATTTTCATTTAGGACTGAATTCTGTAGGACACTTCATCTCTGTAGTTTTATGGAGTGTTAAATTGCATTTGTGGTCTATTAGCATCGGCAGCACATTTCTGATGACTTGCTGGGCACTACTAATTATATGAAAGAAGTGTACATTTTTGTTAGGTAAAATCAAATCAGTACCTTTGAGAAAGAGGCCACTGGAGGGTCCACCTGCTCTAACTTTGACAGTAGGTTTAGAAATATTTGCCTTAGTGAATAAGACGCTAATTGTCCTTGTGTTAAAAAATATATATTTATTACATTCCCAGTAGCACTTGCAAATGAAAGCAGATATGTTTGAATAAAATACAGAAATTGGAGCAATATAAATCAAATACATGTATTGGATACAGTACAAGTGCAAACTTGCCTTGATCTCCATTTCTAGGCTTTTAAAATTGGATGACAAGTCAGTGTTTCCAGAAGCTGAAGTCCATTTTGCCAATATTGTGCTCATTTTGCCCACTCTAGAGGTAATTGACATAATTGTTTTCATAAACGAAAACATAATTTTTGCTTTTTTTTTTGTTGGAGGACAGAAATGCACAAAAGAACTTTAATTGTGTTCGTGCTGCCTTGAAAAGACGCCAGAAGTCAGATAGGTAATTAAGGATTCTGTTAAAAGTCTAATTCCTGCACCTGTGAACATTTTTTGGCACATAGCTTTTTAAGTATTTGCTTTTCTTCTCCTATTTCTCATTTCCTTGGCCAAGAATTAAGTTCCTTTTCAAAGGAAATTGTCAAAGATCTTCTAGGGTATATTTTGTTCTTTGTCCAATACAAAAAAAGGCAGTTACCTCTGCTTTTGTTGTTGAGTGAAATACTCTAAAGCATAATATTAGACCCAGTTTTATTTAACACCTGATCACTTATGGCAAAGCTCTTTAAGATCCTTCAGGAAGAAAGGTGATGCAACAGGTTATGAAAGGATTCTTATAACATAGATTTGTTCTTCTAATGCTAAAAGTCATGTATGGGGTACTTTATGCTTTGCATCACATAGATTCAAATATTGGTCAAGTTCTAACAAAGCTCATGATAAACTGTTTCAGTTAGATGGGGTAGAGAGAAGAGCAAAGAGGTTGTTATCACCAGATGATACAGCAGGATTGTTTTTTTTGTGGATTTTAAAGTAGTTGGAAACAAATTAATATATCAGGTAATTTTATGAGTGGGTCTGTCTGGATTGATTTATCAAACCGTTATTACCTTTGATAGGTGCCTCCTGTGAAAATCACAGGATGCACCTCCTGGTTCTTCCAGGCTACAGCTGACTTCAACAGAATCTGAATGTGCTGGAAATATATATATCTGCTCTGCAAACAGAATCAAGCAAGAAATGTATCTCAAAATAGAGAGGATCTGTCTAGACAGCCGTTGACCATAAGCCTAGGACTTTTCCACAACTCTCTTACATCTCTTACATAACACAACACAACAGAGGTATTTATTCACTGTGTAAATTGCCCAGGGCAGAAGGAGGAAATCATCAAGGTGGAAACATGCATTCACGGTATCTGCTTTTAGTCACAAATGAAAGGAAGATATCAATACGTTTTTTGGCTAACACATTAATTTACTAAAATTATCTTGGAAATTGATGCAAGAGGTGAACTGAAGCAGTAAAAGGCCTGCATGCCCTGTGGGCTTCTACTTCCCATGTCCCTTTCCTAATTCTTAAGTACTGTGATTCTCATCCAGGAAAGCAGTCAAGTGCGTATGTAAGTGCATCTATATCCAGCAAGTGTAAACATGTGCTTCATGCACAATCTTAATTGCTTAATCAAGCTCCCTCTATCGTGAGGCACAACCATACAAACAGGAACCAGATGGAAGATATTTTTATCAGACAAACTATGGGAAGCATGGTCATTGAACATTACTGTCCTTTAAAAACCCAGTATCAGGATATGACTGCGTCCGTGCAGCATCCCCACAGTGTGACAATTCAGGCAGCAACCACTGTCATAAACTCAGACTCAATGTTACCTCTTTATTTTCAGGTATCAACAACCTGTGTGAGTTTGCTTGGTGGGCATACACATTGTTAATGATTTTAGGAGAGCTTAGGTCAAAGAAGGTTGAAGCAGTTATTCAGATTTGTAATCCGTAATTACAAAGATGCAGGAATAGTCAGTTCTTTTCAGAATCGTTAGTTTTGTGGGTTATTCTAGCAATGAAACAGCATGAATTGGTATAGCATCACTCTCTTAAGAGACCAGTGCAGTGTTCTTATTATTTTCAAGTGGTAGGAAAAAGTCTGGGTCTATTTGAGCTGTGTTTTCTATGCTATATTTATAAATTGGAGATTTTTATCTATTTTCCTTAGTTTTATGGCATAAAGCACTTAAAACTAAGTATTAGGCTAGTGCTCCTGTGGATTCTACATCAAATCCAAAATAACTGTGGTTTTCCAACCTTTTCCACTATAGGCTTCTAATATTAGTTATCTGATTATGCTTTTACTCCACTCATTAAAAAAGGAGCGAAATTCTTGTTTATAATTGAAGGTGTATATATTTGGCCAGGTAACTTGTCTGGTCCTAACTGACAGCCTGAATTGTACAAGCATGGTCATCAAAATGAGAAAGAGCTTATGTGAGTAATTCAGGGTATTGACAAACAATTTACCCGTGGGTTTGGTGGCAAAATTAACAGCAATGAAATAGTTAAGAATCCTGATATTTAGGCAGCCAGCATTGGCTTTTTAGTTAACACCCCAGTATGACAGAGGGTGCAACTTCACTATTCTTCTAGTCTCATTGTTTCTTTCTACTGGCTGCAGGCTCAGCAAGACAAATGTGCATTAGTTTATATTGTCAAGGCTATCTTTGCAAGCAGATGGGCTGGAAATCTAATTAAAGAAAACCAAAAGCTTTGATTCTGGCAAAAAATAGCAAAATCAGTGGGATGACCCTAAATCCTCTGAATTAAATGGATGTTCTGTGTCAATGGAATTCTATTGTTCCACTTTATAAATAAAATATGAAGGGCTCTACTTTCACATAGACCCATAAATGTGCTCATTTATGAGTTTAATAAAGCATGTGTATTCAGTACAATTAGATAAGCATATGTATAGAGCAATAAATGCTCCCTATATAAAATCAGCACACGTGTAATAGAGAATATAGCCCAGCATGGATAAATAAGCACATGCTTAGATTATTAAGTGATCTCTCTTAAGCTTTTTGTGAATTAACCATGAAGTGGCTGTGACTGTTTGCAATTTGTAATTCTCCTGCAATTATGTATCCTACCTGTGTCTGAAAATGTGGCAAACAGAATACAATCATTGGAAGAATGCATTAGCCTGAGTAAAGCAAAGTATGGTAACACCCATTTTACAGATGACAGCAATCAGAGGTAGAGTCGACCTGCAACACAGAAACACAAGTACGAGATGAGCAACCCAATGCGAATTGCCTGGCTCAGTCTCATCCCCTGGACTGCAGTGCTCCAGCCAGATGTAAAACATGAATAGGTTGTGGAGCTGTAATTGAAAGGAAAAGGGTTACATTTAATTTGTGTTGTCTCAGTGTCAGGGAGTTATAAGTAAGCTTTTCTTATACTGGGTGATGTGTGCAATGTGAGGCTAGAAGTTTGCAGATCAACTGTGAAGTGCATTCTGTTGTTTCTCACCTGCTGTTGTCCAGAGGGGTGAGGATGGTGGTTCAACTTGCTACAGAAATCTGCTGCATTAGGCGCATTTTTGCACAGGATCTTTTATTGCATTAGTTTAACTTACAGGTAGGAAATCCATTAGTCCGGTGGAGTAGATATGGCCTATGACATATCTTTGATGTGTCTCTTCCAGATTAAATGAGCTGCTCAGTATTAGGCCAAATATTCTTAGGTGCAGTGCTCCATGAATCTCCTCTGTGATTTTTACTACTATGGGCTGGCTGATACTTAAAATAAGTTGTAAGAGTTTTCTGACTAGCAGATTACTATTGTTCCTATCCTGGCATATGTTAATTTGTCAATATAATTTTCAGGACTGGCATCAGGAAAGGCACCACCTGGGGTATGCAGTTCCTGAGATGAATAGGATGCTGCACATTCACATGTGGCACTTGTAGATGGACTTGCCTTTGAAGTTTTATTGTGCATTTGATAGAGAAGCAATATAGCTAATAGGAGAAAGGGAGCAGGCAGTAGAAATGAGGCAATTATGTTTCAGAGCATTTATCTGAACCTGCTTTAGTTGATTAAAACAGTTGCTCTGGGTTTTTCCAATTAGTGGTGACTGATGGGAAGAGGTACTGATGGAGAATTGAATTTATTAGTGGTCGTGATGAAAATTCAGGATCATAAGGGAAGCAACTTTAAAATTGTGTTGGCATGATACCAGTATGTGAGTTCCCATCAGTGTGGGAAATTGCCTTAGCATGATGGGACAACTGTGTGTCCCCCCCCCCAGGCATTTAATGAGCTCAATTGACAGCATCTGAGGCTGGAGAAATACCTCATGTAGTCTTGGGAAGACAAGCAGAATGTTAGCTCAGAGAATCAGTAAAAGTCTGCAAAGTTATTACCAGGTTTTGGTTCCATTATTCAACTGTTGGATTTTGCTCTCCAAAAGCTTTTTGGATCCAGCTTTCTCACTCTAGGGGTCAACAGTATCTCTAGGGGTCAACAGTATCTTTTGGGTCTTCTATTCCCTTTGAACTACCAAGTTGCTGACTTTGTGCTCAGTCAGTACAAGCAATTTTGATAAATCACACCTTTATGTCTCCATGAAAATAATAAGGGATACCTCACATCAGGTAGCTTAATTGCCAAGAGTAAACAGAATGACAGAGCCTGAGAGAGGAGAAAGATACATTAAAAAACAGATGTGAGCTACATGCTTTGAAACTGAATTGTTAGTAGCACATCAGTATCTACTATCTTTTGAAGACTCAGTAAAAAGGGATTTTCTCCTCTCAGTGGCATCATGATAGTTATTTGAAAGAATGAGTAAAATCTGCTGTGTTAAAGGAATACACAAAAATTCATTTTAAAATTGTATCTTATAACATAGGTTGATTCTGTATCTTCAGAGCATGCCTTTTGGATGTAATACCACAGCCAGTCTTCACCCAGCCTGGCATGGCAGGAAGTATCTATCTGATAAATCAACTATTTTGGGTAAATCATTGTGCCTACAAAGTCCAGATTTGTTTGTATATGGGTGGAGCTCAAAAAAAATGAGTACCGCTGATTTATTAGTCATGGTCAGTCCTCTTTGTCCAACCTGGGGAAAATAGAGGCATCAGCTTTTAGATTGACACTTCTAAAGAGAACTCAATTTCTCATGTAGTGTCTTAGCAAAACAGACTAATTGCAGGGACCACAGAGTGTTTCTGGGATGTAGTGCTCAACCTTTCCTCCTAACAGATGCACTTGAAGCAAGTGTGTGACCTTAAATAAAACGAGTGTGTGGACTCAGCCAAAATCTTGTAAGCCTCAAAGAATGGTCATAGGACTTCTGCTTAGGAGATAAAAAGTGCAAAGCAAATCTCATGCTGAACTCTGTACTGCAAATGGGCAGAAGCTGTTACTTTTTTTTTTTGTGGAAGACTCTGCTATTTTAAAGTTCAGATTTTGAAATGTGGAATTCTCTCACCATAGATACTTCTAAAATATGATGTCATTCAAAATATTTTGTTTTGATAAAATTAAAAGATTTTGTTCTTTTTTTTTTAACTTTGATCAAAAAAGGAACAAAATGACAAAAGACATTTCATCCAAATGGCCTAAACAGAATATTTTACTGTTATAAAAGCATTTTTTTTTTCAGTTTTTGAGTACACACTTTCATGAGAACCAATATGAAACATCATATTTTGAAGGAATATGTAATTTCTCATCTTCTCTCTGTAGTTCCTTAGAGTAATTGCAGCTCTTCCATACATGGATGTACATTGCTCTCTCGTGCAGCCAGGAGCAGCATATGAGAAGATGAGTGCTTACTGCAAGAAATGTCAATACTTAGAAAAAGTGATTTTAGCATCTTTGAAGACCATTTTTTTCCTATCCTCATCTGTGGGCCCATTGAGCCCTGGAGCAAGTGTGCCAGTCCCATAGTGGTTGTACCTGCTTACATCAGGATGGAATTCGGCATGGTGTCTGCCTCTGGACATGTATTGGATGGTGCAGCTGTCTAGTGTCTAAACTTAGAGTAATCATTCTTTGCAAGAGCCAGACATGTTTGTGGTCTTATCTATGCTATAAAGGGTCTTTCCACTATGGGTAACTCTGCCTCCCATGGTGCATTTCAATGAAATGTGTGCATTTGCAATCTGGAGACTTTTGAATCTGGAGTGACTGTGTTTTACTATGATGACTGGAATTCCTGGAGCTGTTCACCCTGCTCCATTCTCTCACTTGTTAAGGCATTGATGCCTTGAAGTGATAACTCAGGATCCTGGGTTTAAGAGCCCTGAGAAGTCATTGCCCAGATGAAGAATCCTTTTCCTTATGTGAAATCTGGTGGCACTGACTGTAGACTAAGCTTTATAGTAACTATATGTGAAATGGACTTCATGGTCTCCTTCCTTTGACTACAAAAAGTGCTTAAAGTGTGGGCAGAAAGCTATATTAATTTTAAAAAATCTTACTATTTGGACTGTGCTAAGCACAACCAAATATATTTATTTCTCACCTAAAACCCAATAGATGTGAATCTCCAAACATATTCTCAATAGCCTCTGCTCATCCAAACCTTTTCAAGAATGGTGTGTTTACATTTCAACACAACTCTAGTATTTATTTTTTCCAGTGAATGTCAATAACATATAATTTTCATTTACTAAAGTGTTTTTGTTTTGTTTCTGCTAACCCATCTCAAATACAAGACTTTAAATGCTCCAGAGACAGTTGAATGGTACTTACTGTTGAAATATTTCTTTGTTGTAACAAATCTTTAAATGTAGCCCTGCTTCAACAGAAACAAAGCCCTGATTAATTTCATATTCATCTCAGCAGCTGTTTCAAGGAAGACCTGCCAGATATTGATCCAAATATAGTAGATGTGTAATAACAAAAGGGGAAGAGGGTAAATGGGTTTATACGAAGGCATCATTTACCAGCAGAAACTTAATAGGAATGTGAAAAATTATAATATTAGTCCTCCAGATTTGGCTTTAACAGCTGCAGTCATGCATTCTTGGACACAGCTGTGTTGTATATCTGCTATTTGAATGAAGAGAGGAAACTTCTCAAATAGTGTTTATTTGCTCAATTACATAGGAGGATGAATGCCTGCAGAGCTCTGGGTCCCAGTTCTGGTCCTGACTGTAATGGTGTAGATCAGGATTTTTACCTGGGTAGAAGGCAGCACAATACAACCCTGCTGAATCCTGAAAGAGATACCATATGGGACCTGCACCTCTTACAGCAACTCTCAGGAGCTCACAGGATTATGGTTACATATTGGGAAAAGATTTTCTTACACCTAGCCAGCGTCCGAGTTTTTCCTAGCTTACATTTACAACAGAATTGTTGTGACTTCAGAGCCATTTTTCTTAGAAGCAAAAATCAAATACCAGAATAAGTTACTTGCTTGAGAAGAGCAGGAACACCCGTTCTGGCACCAGTTAGGTTCTGCCAAAATAGTTGGGGTTTTTTCTCTCTTTCTGTTCCCTCCTGTTGACATGGGGCCAGAGGCAAGGGTTGAATGTGGACATTGTGCAGCCCAGACATCTGCATTCTTGTGCCATTCGCAATCACACCTCATGTCCCCTAAGAGCAGTGGCTGGAAAGCAGAGACAGGAGGTTTGTCTCTGACTAGACCTCACTGGCTCCAAGTCTTTTTACAACATGTCACTGAAATGTCTCTAGATCACTGCTTTATGTCCAACTCCAGCCAGTGTGGAACTGACTTCAATTTCTTTCTTTCTTTTTTTTACAAAAGAAAAGTGAGAATGAGTGATTCCTTTTCAGCACTGAAAGAGAAGAAACAAATTTAGGTCACAATAAGGAAGAAAAGATTAATTGGAAATGGAGGCTGGATGACTTTTTCTCTTCTGATTATAAAAAAGCATTGTGAAACCAAGACAGAAAATGTAAGAAGGAAAATCAAGGATAAAGTCTACAGTCTTTTAGGTAGCTGAAATTCTCTGGTGGAGGCTCTCTGTGAATTGCTATTCCAGAGTAATGGTGCTCTGGGGATGTGCATTATTAGCTTCCTTCACTGGTCAGCAATATAGCAGGATGTAAGGGAGGTGTGAGAATTAGCAGTCACAGGTGTCCTAGGATCTTTGAGAAGACAAACTGCCTCATCACACTGAACAGCCACAATCACTAGAGGATGTGGGTGACAACTCAGACCGATGGTGTGAAAGCTCAGGGACATACCAGGTAACACAGGATGAGCAAGGTACATTTTGCTGAGAAGTATTAAATGGAGTAAAATATTTTAGTAAATAATGCTGATTCAGGAGTGGCTGACAAATAGGTCTACTAGAAAGCACTTTGTCTGGTTGTCTAAATATATTGGAAAGCATAGTATGAATATAGATTACTGACTGTTTCCAGTGAGAAGGTGAAATTGAGACTCAACATGGTGATGCAGAAACAAAGTATATAAGCCAGTAAGTGATGCTGATTATAAACCTCCCCATTACTCAGCTTTATTTTCAAGCTGAGTAAACAAATAAGAGACAAGATGAATTAAAAATTGCGATTGATCAAAAATATTAACACTAAGTTACCGAAATGATCCTTGGCACATTTTGATAGGGAAACTAGGCAGCAGAATTAGTTTGGTCTTGGTATGAAATGAGGCCTGTGCTTGAAGGCTTTCACATACACATTTCTCTCTTCTTCCTTTCCCTTTTCCACCCTCTGCTTGTGAATCAGCTGGCTGACTAGAGCCACATTTGTCAAAGGTATGATGATCTCAGAAATAATTAAGTTCCTGCAGATTTTGTGCTTACATCAATTGATGCTTGTAGAGCTACTTGTTATGCTGACAGTGTCTCCTGACAAGGTTAGGCTGACCCTCCTTAAAGGAGATCTTGCTCTCATTGTTAGCAAATCATATTTTGAATGAGATGCTGTATATGTCAGATCTGTGCTTTTAGTGGTCCAACAGGCATGCTAAATGTGCTTCTTTGTCATTAACTCATGACTGCAAAATGGCAATAGAGATATTATGTTATTTCAGCTAATCAACTGCTGAAGCTTCTAAATGCCAGAAGCTTTGGCCAAACCATAAGGATGAAAAATATACATAATCAATGACATATATTTGAAAGATTAATTGGAAAGCATGAAGTTCTTAAACTCATTTGGTACCCAGCAAGCCAGCTCTTGCCAAAGAAAATATAATTTAGAATATGCCTGAATTAAAGAGGGAATTTGAGAAAATAACCTTATGAAAATACCCTAGAAACCAAAATAGAGGCATTTATTTTGACAAATTTATCACATCTGCTTCTGAGTTTCAATTGTATGTGTGTTTTCTTTTTTTTTTTTTTTTTTAATCCGGATTGTAAGTATTGTTTTCACAAATACTCTATTAAATTTAGAAGCTGGTCTTTGTCTTTGCTTAAAAGCAGTGTAGCAACTGATATGACATATCAACTATCAAACATTTTGTGCTCACCCTTGCAAATCTAGTCCAGATGAGCACAGTGAAAAGGTTGATGGATTGTCCAAATACCTTGATCTGAGTGTTTTTTTCCAGTTCCTGGTCAAATGTCAATAGCAGAAAAAAAAAAAAAAAGCACGACAATCAACATTAATTGCCATCCTAAAATGATTACTCGTGCATAATAGATATGTGAACTGCTGTAGTGTCTTGAGTGCCAGGGATAAGGCATGTCTTGCTTGAACAGTGTGGAGGAAGGTTGATTGCTACTGATGCTTTTCTCAATCAGTTACTAAACTGCGAAGGTTTTGAGTTGTTGCTTTTAAATGATACATTTAATAAGCATGGGTATACTATTCAAAAGGAAACTAGGGTGATTTCCTCAATGCTGAGATTACTAAAGAAAAATGTCAAAGATAACAAATTTTCACAGATTGCTCTGACTCACCAGAGTTTATGGCTGCTTCAGTATGTCGCCACAAGGCCATCTTTTTTAGGAGCCTATCAATAGCTGTAAATGTTCAGATATTGTAACTTAAAATTTGTCCTTTTTTTTTTTTTTTTTTAACTAAATTGCCTATGAAGTGTCCCCACATTTGTGTAAGCTTTTTGTACGATCACATATGTGTTCTGTTGTGATTTTGCAGAGTTATTCCACTATTTTAATTCTTTGAATTTGCATATATAGTTTCCTGAAGAGTAATTTTTTGGAAAAGACTGTGGTATGAGTATAGGTACCTGGAGACCTCCACCAAGGCAGGCTCCTTAGACAAACACAGCATGGCAGATGGTCCCTGCTGTGAAGAGCTTACAATCTAAATAATTTTATTATCTCCCAGTTGTTTCTCTAAGGTATTAGTACCTGATAAGTATCTGGCTACTTTCTTGTAGAAGTGCTCCGAAAGGCATTCCTCTCCTCAGCCAAAGCACAAACCCCCTTCTATTCATCCCTTTCAGATTTGAGTTTTTGTCTCAGCTCTCTTCCAAAGGGCAGTAGCAACACCAACAAAGCTTCTTTTACAGCCTTTTTCGGCATTAGTTATGGAAGGATCAGGTGTCTGACCTTTCAGCAGTAGGTAAAAGGAGAATAAAAAGATCTATTTTTCTGACAGTGTTTGGGAGTGCCTGGTCTCTGTAGTTTTTCTTTGCACTGACTGTTGAATGGGATGTGCTCTAGATGTGCCAACAGTGTTAAGGCAGAGAACCAAGCTTGTTGGCTGTCACTGCTCCATCCTGGCACTAAGCTGGAACTGTTCAAGTTAGAAAACTCTCTTAATGTGGCAAAATCTGCTTTGCCATGGAGTGGCCCAATTGTGCACAGATCTTTCTAGATACTGGTAAAATGACCAAGAACTTTTATTTTTTAAGTTATATACATTAATCCAGAGTACCTCCTATGAAGGATATCCCTTCATATGTTCCAGCCCAGAAACCTAGTCATAAGATTTATAACGTTTTCAGTGAGATATGTAGGATCTAGATCTTCTTAGCAGAAAGAGTGCTATAAGAATTTAGAGAGGTAGAATACAGTGAAAATCATCCTGTGTGTTTGTGCACTGAGAGTATCCGTGTGGAGGCTAAACAGTCTTACAATATCTGCATTATAACCGTACTTAGTAATATCTGCCCTCAGCATATTTCTGATTCATTCCAGTGACATCAACACTTGCTAGTTTAAATTATCTTACATATGCCTTTATGTCCACAATATTTATGTTTATGGTCAGTTTGCAGGAAGGTCAAGGGTACTATATTCATGTCTTAAGGAGAATTTCTTTTTCTGTACCACACTGCATGCACTATACAAAATATGTTCACGTTCTGCCATGTTTCTCTTCTTTCTCAACTGTTATTTCTGTTTTCATCTTCCTTTCTTCTTCCCACACTTCCTTTCTTCCAGAAGCTTTTCTTTCTGTTGAAAACACTTAGACCTACATTCCACCTTCAAATAAATAAATAAGTAAAAATTAGATCAGTAGGTAGACCATTCTGGCATTTTAAGCATCACCAATGGATTTTACTCATTTACCATTCCAATAATATTACTGGGAATGGGGAATTTCACATTTTGTGCAAGTGCTTGAGGCCTAAAGCAGGTGCCAAAGCTCTCAAGACTTCAACACCATGCATGGCAGATATATTAGCCAATCCGTCAGAGGAGCAGACACTTCCTAAATCTCATCAAAACTTGGTTGCTGGAGGTGCCATAGTTCTTTTTCTGAGGAGCAATGGTAAGTCCGTGAGAAAGCTATGCTGAAAGCTGCCCAGATTTGACTTGAATCAACATGTCCTTTTATTCTTTCTCCTCTCTTCTGAGGAAAAAGTGTTTTCAAGTTAGTGATCTGGTGCTTTTGGACCCCATGTTTTGCCAGCAACCAGGCCAAATAACTGTACTGAACTTTTGAGAATGGCAGAAAAGTATCACTACAGATTGAAAAGGATCCTGCAACATCCCTTAATCAGGAGGGAAAAGGGCCCAAATTTTAACAGTGCACATGCTGAGTCACAAGGACTTTCTCTTTTTAGGGAATGAGTGCCAGGCCCTTTTCTGGGAATTACACTTTTTTGAAAACCCTTAAAAGGGCCTCTAAAAAAAAGGCATCCAAATTTAGAAGTGGCCAGCAATGTTAAGGCACCAGACCTTTGGATTTGACTGTGGATTGAATCATAGAATCATAGGATGGTAGTGGTTGGAAGGGGCCTCTGGAGATCACTGAGTCCAATCGCCCTGCCAGAGCAGGGTCACCTAGGGCAGACTACACAGGAATATGTCCAGGTGGGTTTTGAAAGTCTCCAGAGAAGGAGACTCTGCAACCTCTCTGGGCAGCCTGTTCCATCATCCTCACAGTAAAGAATATGTTGAAAGAAAAACCCATTGCATGTACACATAAATAGCTTCTATACCTTCTAGGTGTGTTGTATTTGATTCTGTTTTTAATTGTGTGAAAGTATGTGTGTTTTCAGTGAATATTTGAATCACAGGTATTTGGGAAATAAGAGATTAAACTGTAATATAGATAGTTGAATTTAATAAAAATTAGATTACAATACATTTAATATAGCCTTTCATATAGCCCTTATTCTATACTATCTTTAGTCTTTTGTTTTGAAGTAATATCATTCCTCTCTTTGCTCTGAAGCAGCAAAGTCTCAGTACGACTGGCCACAATATTAATTATCTCAATATGCTTTTATTTCTACAGCGAAGATGTTTGTAAACGAGGATTCACTGTTATTATTGATATGCGGGGATCCAAATGGGATTTGATCAAGCCTCTCCTGAAGACCCTTCAAGAAGCCTTTCCTGCTGAGATCCATGTTGCCCTGATTATAAAACCTGATAATTTCTGGCAGAAACAGAAAACGAACTTCGGCAGTTCCAAGTTCATCTTTGAGGTGAGAGCCACATGGTAAAGCATTATCTCTGATAAGAAATTTTCTTCTGGTAAAAAAAAAACTTCCCAAGCCCTATTATTAAGAGAATAAAAGACATCTGAGGACTGTTTGCAGGTGTGGGCTGGTGCCCTGGCATCAGGTTGATCTCTGAGCACACTGGTGGAATGGGATGCACACTTCATCTCAGAGGTTCACAAACATAGTTCACTTTGGTGAGGTTGTTTTATTTATTTATGTATTCTTACTGGTATTGCATTCAGTCTTTCCTTTGTTTCTCTTAGAAAAAAAAAAAAAAACAAAACCCAAACAATGATGAAATCACTAAATATACTAAAGACACAGTTCTCTGGATGCTAATGTATAGGTTTCTTAGTTGACCTCTACCCCACTTCAGGTAGTGGCTTTTTTTAATAGAAGATATTTATATTAAATTTCTCTCTATATTTTCACTGCTTTAATTTAACTGAGGTTTATAATTCAGATGTAACTTTAACAACTCATGTTAATGATAAGGTGCCTCAGGCAGGTTCTTTGAGAAAGAACCAATACACAGTAACTGGACTGCATAATTAAAGGGAGTGTTAGTAACTTTGTCATTGGTGAAGACAAACCGGCTATGTTCTCTTAGTGTACTTCAGTTTTCTGTGAATTTCAACTTCTTACTCAAAGGGAAGCAAAGGTCAGGTGCACGAAGTGCTATACATCAGTCATGCCCAGCCATGAGTTAGTCATGATAATTTGGGGTTTTTTTGTTTAAATTTGCTGAGCATTCTGTTGTTGGCTATCTTACTTGCCAATACATTAATTTCCGAGAGACACTCAGATTTTGTCTCTGGAACTCAAAAGATAATTTGGCTATAGTAGTTTATGTTGACTGCAATAGAAGACTATATTTAAGTATATATTTAAGATCTCTTGAAGTCAGTGTGATACAAAAATGTCATTATTTTCAAGCTCTTCTTAAAAGCACTCTTGAATTGTAACGGGCAGTTAAACTGGTGTTAAGCATTACCAAACTTTTACATTATTATCACAGTTTAAGTATTTATACATTTTTACCCTTTCTTTCACAAAAAACAATCAGCTCATAAATTTTGCTTTGTTTAAACGAGTCCTTACCTTCCTTGGATACCTACGAGGACTCAGCCATCAAAATAACTTCCACTTACTATCCCCTATGCACCTTTGAACACAAGACTGCCTTCAGTATAGGTTTATGTCACCTCTGGAGATTCCTCGCGCTGAAATCACCACACCAGGCAGTGGCTGCTGTTACAGTGCAGTGAGATGGGCAGTTCTGCCTGTGGGGACTGAGAAGGACCAGGGCAGTGGGAAGGAGAAAGGAGATGTGTGGGTACAGAAGAACATGAAGCAGGAGGGAGTCTGTGCAGAGACTAATGATTGAATAGCTTTTGGGGGTGGGGAGCTTCTGTTTAAATATATATGGGGCACTATATACACTAAGGGGCAGTACCATAGTAGCCCAGGAAAAGACAGCTTATGCCTGTATATCCAACACTGAATTTCAATCCTCCAGTGCTTTGGTAAACAAAAGCAAAGTCTTCCTAAAGTACCTGGAAGTAAAGTAACAGAGTTTGAATGTATATTTTTAGAACAACTTAGTTTTTTTTAAAATGAATTAGTATTTTCTGGAGGCTTGACTTAATTTTTTTTTTATCGCATGGACTTGGTGTGATAACAGTGAAAACTGTAGTCAAGCTATTCTTCATAGTTACAGCTCCAAGTCTGTATAATATTAAAAGCTCTGAACTCATTTGCTGCACATGCTGACACTCATTCAGGGTATTTTCATTTTGTGTGTGTGCCTTGGAGCATTAGTCTTATCTCCTGGACTGTTCACATCGGTGTCTGTAATAGGTCAAAACTTTTTGGACCAGGAGAGTAAAGTCAGTGCTTTTGCTGGCTGTTGGGCCACCTGCAGACACTCAGAATTGATGAGTCCTTCAGTTCTATGATTTAAAAAAGACTTCTTAAATTGTTGTCCACTGTATAGTAGACCCCCTTGCAATATACCCATCACAATCCAGGAAATTCTGGTTTAAAGAATTCTTGTGGATGCTGTTACTTATTGGTAGGCTCAGGCTCTGGGGCAGCTCTTGCTCTGTTTGTAAGAACTGTGACTGTCAAAGAAGCATGGCAAGTTGCTATGGTTTACGTGGGGCAACACATGGGTACCCTACCTGCACTCAACTGTCATGATGAGTTCCCGCAGTCATGATCAACCATGAGGTCCTTGGCAGGAACAGGCTGCAGTGGAAGGCAATGGGAATCTCTGTCGAATTACCCCATCTACAAACTCAGCAGTAACCAGCATCAGTTTTAAGGCCAGATTCTTCTTTTGAGCTTAATGGAAGCATTATGCAAGTGCCAGGGCAGTGTATGACCCTTAGTGGAGGCTAATGATCTGGGTTTTGTGTTATGAGACTCTGGCAGAATGATTCTGTGTCACAGTCCAGAGAGTGAAACGTGTCCACAGATCATCACACAAAGAAAAGGGAGAAAAAAAGGGTTTGTTTGATATAAGTGGACGCCAAAGCTTCCTGTCACTTTGAGGATTGGACCAGGCAGCTTAGCTTTAATTCAGAGGTGCCTTCAAGATGATTGTCTTTCTCCTGCCAAAGGATTTAAATAGTGGGAAGTGCTTTTAAAAATTATTTCCAAAAGAAAGATGGGTGATATCTGAGAGACAGCTACTTTATCTTATCACCTACCTGTCTAAATAAGGTTGTTTTCGTGAAGGTTTCAAGAACTCCTTATAGAAACAAATATGAATAAAGAAATATGCTGCAAAATTTGTGAAATGAAATCATGTCAAATTCTGTTCATTATAAGATCAGTGCTTGCATTAACTTGACACAGTGCAGGGGGAATGCCCAGGTACTAGCCGTGAAGATAAGTCTTTTTTTGACAAGTAGTTAAACTCTAAATCGAATTACCTTCAAGAGGTCAGTGTCCAGGTCAGGAGGTTTAGATATTTTAAATCCCTCTGAAGCTACATACTTACCTTCCCATTGTTTGTTGAATCTTATCACTGTCCTCTTCCTTCCCCAAAGCAAGGAACACTGCAAGAAAGTTTTAAAATAATCCTTCTGCTGAGCATAATTTCAATGCAATCCCAATTTAATACATTGCAGAATGTCTGATATTTTTAGATGGATAAAAATTTTAAGAAAAGCTTATTATTAACTTTAAAGCAATGGGCAGCCTGCAATTTTTTACATAATTCAGGCTAATGGACAGGACTTGAGGAATTTTTCTTTATAGATGACTTTTACAAGGTTGATATGATCATTGGGTGCCTCCACTTCTGAAAAGCACAAACTCTGACATTCTTCACTGATGAACCTTTAAGGGCTGCCAGCTTGGGTGTTAACAAGACAACACTGAAAATCTCTAGTAACATATGAAACCCTATGTCTGTATTTCAGAAAAAAATAATTTGTCTAAAATAAATGGGAACAGCCATCAGTTGTTGCGTCCTTAAACTGTAATCTGCTTTCCAGGCACCCAGTGCATTTCTTTATCGGTGATTACTGAGTCTGAATGAATTAAAGCCATCTCTCATTGATTGTATATGATTCATGAGCAGTACTTTCTATTAGCATTACATTCTAATTGTTAATACTCCAATGACATTTCACTTTTGTATTGATTTTTGGCTTAATTACATTAGAAATTACTAGTATGGAAGAGATCTGCCTTTGGCAAAAGCCAAGTAGAATAATCTAGAAGAAAAACCCAGCATATTCTGTTCTTTGGCCGGTCACAATACCTGCTTCAGTTCATATGCCTAAAACATTTGCTGCTGTACAGCCACCAGCCTGAGTGTAACAAAGGGAGCAGAATCCCTGTAACACCATATACCTGTTCAGAGAACAATCAGGTCCAGCTATCCAACAGCTGCAGTTAGAAGTCTTCAGTGTCCAGCTGGGTTGAAGTAGACTATGGCAGAAGCATTCTCATTATATGTGTTTGATAGGCTAGCTGAAAGATTCCCATAAACAAACAAATAAATAAATAAATGAACAAACCAGTGCCATTAATAGAAAAGTTTTCAATCCAGTTAGTTCATCAAAATGAAATATAATGTTTGGCATTTTTTTTCAATGTTCTTTCAATTATGTATTGATGAGGAAAATAATACCTTCATGTTATTTATGGATTGCTCTGTTATTTCTGATTAGACAGTCACTGATTCAAATGCTGTCATTTTCCTTTCCTTAGACAAGTATGGTGTCTGTTGAAGGCCTGGCAAAACTTGTAGACCCTTCTCAACTGACGGATGAATTTGAAGGATCCTTGGATTACAACCATGATGAATGGATAGAACTGCGCGTCTCCTTGGAAGAATTTTTCAACAGTGCAATCCATTTATTATCAAGGCTGGAGGATCTCCAGGAAATGTTGGCTAGGAAGGAGTTTCCAGTTGATGTTGAGGGCTCAAGAAGGCTGATTGATGAGCACACACAGCTTAAGAAAAAAGTGATTAAAGCTCCTGTGGAAGAACTTGATCGTGAGGGTCAGAGGTTATTACAATGCATAAGGTGTAGTGATGGTTTTTCTGGTAGGAACTGCATTCCTGGAAGTGCAGATTTTCAAAGTCTTGTGCCAAAGATCACCAGCCTTTTAGACAAGCTGCATTCTACACGGCAACACTTGCATCAGATGTGGCATGTCCGCAAGTTGAAATTGGACCAGTGCTTTCAACTCCGTCTTTTTGAGCAAGATGCTGAGAAGGTAGGGAATAATCTGTTCCTTTCATATTTTAACCAAGACTTTACTGCAAGAACACTGTGACCATTTTTTTCTATAATTAGCAACATGAGGTATTCATCACAGGTGTAAATCTCATGTTGCTAGCAGATGAGCTTTATGTGACTTGTCAACCAAATTCACTGGGTGTAGCAGGCGTGCTGATATCCAAGAATAACCTGTCTGTGTCACTTTTGATGAAAGTTAATCTGCTTTTTTGTATCACAATGGATACATTTGGTAGACATTTGCACGAGAATCCAGCTTTATTTTTCAAGTTTCCTTTACTAAGCTTATGAATATATTTATCTACATGTCACAGCTCCTGAAGAAGAATGATTCACTATGATTATTGTTTGCACTTCTTGTGATTCTATGGGAAATTTGTAGTTTAATTCCTCAGAATTGTTATCTCTAACAACATTTTCAGTTTCCCTTTCCTAGGAAATCACAACAGGATTTGCAACTGGTAAAATCTTTAGTAATAGCTTTGTACCAAGGACATGGCCACTTAGTTCCCACAGCATGAGATCTAAGACTGTGTTGAGGTTAAATGTATAAACAGACCATGAGAAAGTATTCTGAAATGGCAGCAGCATACGAAACTCGGTGTGGCTGTTTTGCATATTAAAAACCACATAAGGACAGCGTTTGAATCCATACCTGACACTGAGTCAGTGGCCAAGATTCCTATCCACCATCACAAGACCTTATTTGAGAAATATTTATAATTAAATTACTCCATAGAGATTGCACATTTCTTAGATATTTGTAATGTAACATATCAGCCTGAAAAGCACAGTGTGTGTTGAAATGAAATGCAGTGTACAAAAGCAGAAGCAAAGATAAGTAACATGGTTTTTGGAAGCTGTAGTTTTACAGGTGTGCAGTAGTGCTGTGGAGTTACATCCCCATTCCCTGCCTCTTCAGAAGATACTCATACAGGAACCTGTAGTAGATAGGAAGTGCCCTGCAAGCAAAACATAGCAGCTGGGCATGTATGTTGAAAAGACTGTCTAAAAAACAGGCCAGAGTTCCCTAACCAGGTCTCATACACACCACCCCTAAGATTGTCAGTAATAAACGATAAAACAAGCATCTTACCAATTCTAATATTTGCCTGCTGTTTACCTTTGGAAGCTTATGGAGGTACAGATTTCAGTGAATTTAGTTTAGAAAACTGTGTTGTACTGGAGTCTTGTCAGTCTCACTTTCTGAATGCGTACGTGCTTGACATCTCGTTAGGTGGTTTCGTGAGAAATCTTTGCTCCACTTTTAAAATTCTAGGCCACAGAAGTAGGGTATTCTCAGTGGAAGGTACTGAGCTCTCAGACTCCTGTTTATCTATTCTGTATATCTATCAAAAGCACCAATCTCTGAATCTTCTCCACTTAATGTATGATCCAGTTGTTCCACTAATGTGTCTGTCTGGACCCAGGAGGAATAACAAAAGAAGTGCAGACCTCATCTGCAGGGGGATCTCACTGAAGATTTTTTTTTAATCAGCTGTAAATTAATATTAGTTTTAAAACATCAGGGAGAAGCACATTGCTGAAACAGATATAAACTTTGGTAGTGCAGAGCAAGACACAAGACATTGTTTTCCAATGCATGTACTAAGTATCTCTAAGGGATGCTAGGACTGTATAATCAATTCTCCTGTTGAGAAAACACAGAATTCATATGAGTCTCTCTAAAGTCTGAGTCACTACAACATCACTCGAGAATGTGTAAGACTAGAGTTTTTCTTCCAAATGCTACAATTTCTTCTTCACTTTTTTACTTGTGTGTCACATGCTGTAAGGAGATCACTCAGTTCTCTTCTTCCCAGTGGTGGCTCTACTCCAGTCAGTGCTTTAGTTTGGCTTTTTAGTTTCTTTAGGATTACTTAGATTACCACTGCTTATTACCATAAATTTAATTTTTAGTTTTATTTATTAATATTATTTGCTAATATTAGCAAATTAACATACGTCTTATTCATTTACCTTACATTATCTAAACACAGAGTCTTGCTTTGGCTTCTCCAGGTAGCTATGCTTGCCTTTCCTCCACTACTATATTTCCTAAAGAACAGAAAGTATTTTGTTTTTTTATACTCTCAAATCAGTGTTTTTAATCTTCTTAGTTTGTGAGTCCCTAAAATCCTTCCAGGGAAGGTTTCAGACCCTTTTACTTTACATTTCACACATGTAGACCTATGTAAAATATTGACGTGCTTATTCTCTTTAGCTGCCTCTAGCAGATCTCTTTGAAGTAGTCTGACCATCTCTGACTGGAAAGTACTTGTGTCATAAAATGTTCAAAGCTAAATCCAGTCTGAGCACCGTCTCCACTGTATAAATAGCCACCACAGTGTGTCTGTGTATTGAATTTTAGAATTTCCTGGTACCTCCATTTCCTCAATTGCACTCTACCCTCTACAATTAGGTATGGTAGCAAAGCCAGGATAGTCTTCATCTCCTGGGGAGAGGCACAGCTCTTTCCGTATAACCTGGAGATGTCATTTAGCGCTAGTCAAATGACAGCTCTAATACCTTGTGAAATCTCAAACTCCAACATAAAATTCTGAATATAAATAAGATTCTAGGGCCTTTTAGAATATCTCTGTATACTCATCGGGTGATATTTTAGGAAACGTGTTCTAATAAGGAGAAAATGGACAAGGACTTTCCATTTTCTGGATACCTCTGATTTTAAAAATTTCAGGTGTTCTCATTGCCTGAAAAGTTCTTAAAGATGGGATAACAAAAAAAAAAAAAAAAAAAAAAAAAAAAAGGACACAAGAAGGAAAAACAGACACTATTTTAAGGTAGGTTAATTTCTGAAGCTCTTGGTATTAACATATGGCAGATGTTCAAAGCAAATTGATTCACTTCTTTCTTTCCTCTCTATTGGAACATTTATAGATGGCAGTCACTGCCTGGACACGCAAATTATTCAAATTACGGGTATTACAATTTACAGCAGGCCAGTATGGTTGTGTGATGAGCACCTCATATTACTAGCAAAACAAAAGGAGGGGGTGGCAGCCATGCCCTGGCCTTCTCTCACTCAAATCCGTGGGAGAGAGCAGAGCTCTCTGGAGAAACTTTGTCTCAAAGTCAGGCCTTTGGGGTTTTATTTTCCTGTGCTGGGGCCGAGTGAGAGGAAAAGTTGGTCTGTCACATAGGCACAAGCAGTGGAGTGAGATTGAATCCCCAGATGGAGGCTGGAAACTCCTTGAAGCTCAAGTCAGCTGGCAGGTCAGCTATGTGGGGAGCTTTGGTGGAGTGGTGTGAGGAAGTTCACATGCTGTGCAGTGCTGACCGTAATGATCTGCTGATAAATAACACATTTCAGACACTGGTGTAGCCCTGACCCTTGCTGTTCAACAAATTCATTCCTCACCAACTAATATGTACGTATGTATGTACATAGGTATGTACACACATACATTATTTTGAAACTAGAACTGAGGCTTCACTGTGGTTTTTCTGGGTAACAGGGAAAATATATTTAGCCATGAGTAACATGAAAAAATGTAGTGCAGTCTAAATTGTATATTGTTTTAAAAAAACCAAAACACAATCAGCACAGATCCAACTATTAGAACTATCTGAAAAATGTTAATTGGTTGGTTGAAATCTGGACAGGGAGAATTTAGGCAAGAGTCCACATGTTTTGCACTTGAATACCAAAAAAAGGCAAAAAAATATCCTTACACTCTGCACTTTCCAGCTCTTCTGGAAAACATTTGTAACTGGCACCCAACTTGACTTTTGTAGGAATTTCCCCATTCTGGGTTGATTCCATATCAATTCTACTACCTTGGCATGTATGTGAATGAAAAACAGCTATCATGATGTAATCAGAATTGTCCACATTAAGTATAAATAATATTGTCATCAGCTGGACTGAATCAAGGATCTCTACTGTGAACTTGTAACACCAGAGCAATGAAAAGAGCAGGCTGCTGGAATATCATTGGGGTCAGCCTCTGATGAGAGGCAGAGGAGACTTTGCATGTTCAAGAGAACATGTCCTCGCCTCCCCTTCTTTCTCCCTGACTTTCTACAGAGTCCACTGTACAAAGGCAAACTCCAAAAGATGGCAATGGTACCTAGAAAATGCCGTGAGTCAATTTCACTGGAAGTTTGTGGTGGGATGAACATTTTATTTGGATAGAGCCAGCTTTGTAGGAAGTCTAGTGGCAAACCACAGGCCACATCTAGTCTTCAAGGGGCAGTGAAGCAGCAGGCTTGCAGTCAAAACCAACTGCCTCATCCATACTAAATGTTCCCTTTGAAAAGCACAGCTCTGCCTGTGATTTTTCCCGTGGAGCAGGCTATGGGAAGCTATGCTGGCTGCTGGAGGCTGCTGTGGTATTGCTGCTCACCAGTGGCTGCAGAAAGAGGGAGCAGAGGGCATGACCTGCAGCTCCTACCCCACAGCACGTGTTGCTCCCATTTCCCAGGTGATGAGACCAGCCTGGAATGGCAGGAAGATTTCAGTGAGTACAGGACTGGTCAGAATGTGATAACAATGCGAAGTTCATATGATAGAAGACAAATTTGGTGAGAGGGGAAGTAAGCAAAAAGGTTGAGAAGGAATAGATTGGAGGAAAGATTGCATCAATCCTCCTGCATCCCACTCCCTGTGCAAGTGCAGACAGCGAGACTGTGGCACCAAGGAGCACACTTCACATCCCTCCCTTCTTGCACACAGTGCTGCTTCAGGCCTGTTCCTCAGTCTGGTCTCCTTAAATAAGGGAACTGGTGTGATTCTACTGGCTAGGTGCTATTAAACGCAGCCTCCATTTAGTGAAATAAATAATGAGGCATTTGTTTTTTGGAGAAGGAAAATCACGAATACACCAGCTGTACTACACTCCTGTCCAGGGTCCCATTCCCATTTCTGATAAAACTATTGAGAGGAATTATCAGTTTTCAGCAGAAGCACAATATACCCATTAGCATGTACTCTGAAGTGCCAGATGAAATTTAGGAGTTCCTAGTTTAGAATCTAACTTAACACCATACAGAGTTAGACGAATACAGAGAAGTTCTAGCTCCACAGCAAAGTCAGAGGGAGAGAAGATTATCCAAGTATATAATCTGAGTATTTAAGTATTGGAACCATGCTCACGCTATTATTACTGGAGTATTACACCTGCCAAAGGTTCATGTTCCTTCAGAAGGAAGGAATGCTTTGCAGGCTACTCTTTTGTCTAAAAAAGGTGCAGGATGACTCTGGTGGAATAATAGAATGCAAAATGTTGAAATCTATGGTGTGGTTGGGGGGTGGGAGGGGAGATGGCTTTAAGAAAGAAACATTGATATCTTTATGTTTGCAAGAGGGGAAACTATCAGTGCATTTGTGATTGTATGATACATAGCCACTTTAACCATTTCATATATTACCTCCCCTTATACTGCACTTAAAAATTCTGAAGCTGTATATTCTGTAATAAAATGCATTACAAATCTAATGATATGATCCTTCTTGCTAATAGGAGGCTGTTTATTTTATTACACTCCATTAGCTCGAGCAATAGTAGCTGCTCCTTTAGTCAAGGGATGCTGTGTGGGGAAGCATGGTCTTAGCTGACTTTCTGGAAAAGCAGCATAAGAAAGATTAAAAAGATCAGCAACATCTTTACTTCTTTCTTCATTTCCCATCACCTTTTCTTCTTCATACATTTTCTTCTTCTAACTGTGTCAAAAGATCGTGGAAGAGATGCATAAGCAGATGATAGAGTTTTCCCGCTTACAACATGTCATATTAACCCTTAAGGATTTGAGTAATGCCAAAAGGCATAGACTCCTCTGACTGAGATAAAATCCACTTAGTCAGGGACCATTTCTCCTCTCATTTCACTGCTAGAGGCACTCTTTTTCTTTGATCTGTTCTATATGCCATATATACAATTGCCTTCAAGAATTCCTGTGAAGTGTTGGCTTAGAAATTACTGTAAAGGGGATGTGTTCCAGGGAATGAGACTTGGAAGCAAATGAGGAAAGTATGGAGAAGCTGAGGGAGGGAACTCTCATACGTGAAATGAATACAGAGTGAGTGAGTTCTGAAGATGTGGTTAATTAGAACTGGGGAGGAGACAGGAAGCTTATTATGAGGGGAAAGAACCAGAATCAGGATTAATAAGGAGAGCGCATTCTTAGTGTCTTGCACTAAGTAGAAGTATATGTGCCCCCTGTGCTGTTTCACTGCAAAAGGATTTGTTACTGAATGAATGGTATTTAACAGTTCACAGTAATAATCATACAGGCATAATCAGCATGGATTAGACATGGGTTTTTGCAGAGGATTTAGATTTCGTTTAAGTTACATGAACACCACGTTGGTGTACAGAACTCAGCGTGCCCTGGATTTTCCATCTAAGTACTTGTGGATATCACAACAGCACAGTAAGTGAGCATCACGGTAAGGAGCTTTCCTGGAGATTTTGAACATGGGGTGTGTTGTTAGACCTGAGGTAAGCTCCATAAGACTTCCACAATAAAAGGAGTCAATAAGCTTAGTGTCTTCTGCAGAGACATTTGACTGAGGCTCATTTAAGCATGTTACTTTCATCCTTAGCCCATTCCAAATGTCTGTGAAGAAAAAGGACAGAGGCCTTGAGGTACAGATACTGACAGGGAAAGGCACTGAACCGGGGTCTGTGTTTGTGAACAGGAATGTGTTTGCAGAGAGCTTTATATGAAGAGTTGCCAAGAATTTACTGCTAAGCATAAATGAAATTGATTTTCCATAGTCACAGAAAAACAGTTCTCAGAGATCAGGAGGGCTCAATTTGCTGTTGGTACCTACCCATCTCAGTCCAAAGCAGCTGCTTCTCTCTTCATCAGGTGAAACAACTCAGTTACAGGTTAGTTTTAACTGCTTCCCCAGACCTGATTGTATCTTGGTACTCAAGGTCTCCCTTACTTGTCTGCTAAAAAGACAGAGGCTTGATCCTGTAAAGCAGAGGAAGTTGCAGCTTCTACTGAAATCCCCGAGAGACTCACAGTCTCTGTAACAGAGTTCCAGCTGACAGGTATTCAGTGAGCCAGTGCAGTTAGAGCCCTACGTGAAGGAGCTGCTTAGCTACTCTCTAGCTACTGCCTCTGCTCCAGAGTTTCTGATGGCAAGGTTAGCAACTTTGCCACCCGCTTACAGAAACAGGACCTTTTTTGCAGCAGTCTGTGCTGGTGCCCACAACCCTCTGCCCCAGTATTCCAGATACATTAGCATGCATTTACAATATTACAGGCAGCCTGATTTGCAGGGCTGCAATAGTCCTAATATAAGAAAAACAAGCTTTGAAAATGTTCCTGACACAATTGTTATACATGAAGCTATAGAAGAAATATACAGATCACTATGTTTATGGATCTGGAATAGACATTTCTCAAAAGCAACTTTTAGTCAAAGTATTATAAGTTGCTTTGACATCTTTTTGTCTGTCTTTCTCGTGCATATAGACTCTTGCACAGGGCACATAGTGTCTGTTCTCTCCTGAAAACTTGTTTCCATATCTGGATTCTACTCTCTCATACTGCCAGGGAAAAAAGATTTCTTTTATAATCTGATGTTTCCCTTAGCATATGGTACTCTTTTTTTGGTATAGAGATTCTCACTAGACAACTGTTATTCTCCGTTAATAGAATCAGACTTGGAGTGCTGATGCGAGGAAGGAAAGTCAGCTATTAGTGTCTAAATAAGCTGCCGTGTGAGCAGAAGATCGTCATCTCGTGCCACCCTTTGTATTTAAGCCCACTCCAAAGTTTTGAGAGAACAAGCCTCATGTTCAACTTGAAGTGTGTGCTTTGACACAGACTAATACCAGGCAGAACACAGAAAATGGGTGTAGATAGCTCCCTAAATTTCTGAACAGGCAGCCACAATCTTACAATATCAAATCTTAAAATGACAGAAAGGTAAATATATAGATTATATGGAAAGGAGGCTTAAACAGTGACTGAGCTGGGTGCATAAATAATAGTGAAGTGAATGTTTGTATCGCACCTGGCACAGTAAGGTACTGGATCTGGCTGGGGTATTGGCTGTTTCCAGCAAAGAAATGCAGATTTGGAGTTGAAAAATTCCCTTGGAGATGTAAGGGTGTGAAAACATTCCTACTGAATACAGATAGGTATCCACACATGACTTAGGTTGCTTTAGTACAGTACTGGGAATGTTCTGCTTCACTTAAGATATTTTGTGCAAGACCTTTCTAATAGCATCAATCAAGAATAAAGGATCCACACAGGAAGTTCATATCAAAGGGAGAAGCTTTACATCTATTCTTAAAATTCTATTTCCCCAAATGAACCTGATCACTTTATTTAAATATACTTCACACACATCTTAAAACAAAGGAGGCTCTAATAAAACAGGTGAGAATTGAAAGCATGTAGAAATAACTATTATAACAGCAGGTTTTCATTAATTTTCAGTGTTTATTCAAATGTGTTTCCAGTCACATTTCTTTGCTCTAACTACCTTCTTAGTAGTAGTGCTCCTGCTTTGTCTTGAAGAACATCAGTACTCTCTGTCATGGATAAGCCACTATGAGGTGTTCTTACACACCTGAATAAACAGTGTGGTGTTCTGAGTGTATCTTTACTGATTTATTTTCTGAAGCTTGGTGGTAGTAAAACAGGGGTTATGCTCATGGTTTCCTCAAATTACTGGGTTAATCTGGTCTCAGGCTTTTTTTTTTTTTTCTTCTTCTTCTTTTAAACAAGTTTGCCTAGAAGCAGAAAAAATGTTATAAAAGGGGGTGGTTGTGCACAGAGTGTGTGTTGACAGTTCCTTGTGATGCTGTGAGTGTAGATGTCATGTGCTAGAGAGATTTCAGAGTGAGATCAGCACCTTCCACTTCGGAAGGCTCTAAGAGTGGCAGCTAAACTGCGTAAAATCTGCAATCCCTCTCACCTAGTCATGAATGCAAAATAATTTTGGGGGAACTCTGGGGTAAATCCTCTTCAGCATCTGTAAGGATAAATTACTTGCTAAATCCTTCACCTTTCACAGGAAGATGAATCCTGCATAACCTGTATCTCTCAGTTCAGGAACCTGCATGGTGGGACTTGCAGTCTTCAGAGGCTGTAGCTGTGATTACAGATGCAGCTAGCCGACACCTGCTCTGTTTAATATGAAGTAGGCTTCTGACAGGTTGCTAATGCCATCCATAATTTGTTGCCCCCAGTGCTCAAGTGAAGAGTTTCCAGAGTGGGAAGTAATCACTGGGGGCTCTGTGGGAACTATTAATTTGACCACTGCTGGTCACACTTAATAAGAACCTGTTCTTGGTATTTGCAGGAAAGAACAGATTTTTGCTAGACCGGGAGATTATTGTAGAAGTTTTAAACTTGTCTCAAAGCACAAACAGAGCTCATTTCTGCTAATTGGCTTGTAAAATCAAAATATCTTCATTATTAGTGATGTTCCAAAAAGAGCTTGCAGCTTTTTAATAGTATTAAGCTTGTATCCTGCTACTTTCTTGTACATCAGTCAAGGCCACAGGGGTTATTCCTCAGTGTACTCATAGCATTGCGAACATTTGCTTTAATGCTTTTCTATCCACCAATAGAAAGCGTGGGGACAGATCTAATGACAACAGGAGAAATTCACAAAAGTGCCAACTGCTTTCTGCTGATCCTACAACTGAAAGCAACTACAAAGCCAGTTTTGCCATCTGGCTTGAGGAAGTGTAGGATTGCTTTGCCTGCTGAGCAGAGCAGTACAGGGAACTGGATAAAAATATATCAGAAATTCTCTTCCCGGTGGATGTTATTGTAGTGGTGAATGTCACCTACCCTTGTGCAACCATAGTGTCTTTCCCTGTGGAGGAGAAAGCAGAACTTTTGAGCCTACCACTGACATTTCTGTTTCTGATGCAACAAGTCTGTTGCTGGTTTGCAAGCTCTGAGGGTATAAACTCCTGTAACACTTCCATGACCTGAGATCAGATTCCACAAGGAAAGTATGTACGAATCTTCTGAAGACATTTGTTGTGCTGATTTTTTAGATGTGGACAGCTGCCCATCAGGAAAGGCAATCACCCACCAGAGACTGATTGCTGTTGAGCTGGATTGGTTTTGGAGTGGCAAAATGAAAGTAGAAATGCTGCTAAGTTCAAAGCTAAAAATTGGGAATTAAAAAGCAGCCTTGCCTCCTGTGACACAGGAAGCCTGTTCTGAAGTGGGAGTCCTGATCTGATGTATAAAATAGATATCTCAGTGCTTTCCATCTTCCTCTATCAATTCATTCTGCCCTAGGCTGCCAAATCTGATGGGGTTTTTTTTTAGGCAACTAAATATGTTGCCTCCACAGCATTTGGAATTGAACCTGATTTTTTGATGGGAAGGTAAAAACAATAACAATGCCTCTCTCCAGTGCTGCAGCCAGGGATGAGGAAAACCTGCTCATTTCCTTCATGCTAAGTGTGCCCTATAGCATAGTTACAGCATTCTGGGGCCACTTTCCATTTCCACTGGATCATCCAACATACTTGTGCCCTTTCAGTGCAAGAGGGCAGAACATTAACCGAGTTATGGCGTAATTCCTGCTTTATGTTTCCAGACTCTGGCAGCAATCCTCCCATGGTCTGTCCACCCCTGACTGTAAGGAAATGGCTCTGAAGCCTGTCACTGGTGAAACTGGAACATGGTGTGCTGTGCTATTTGTAGTTTCCTGCTGCCGACACTGGATACGCAGTTACTATTCCTCTTGCTTCCTCCATGAACATTAGAATGGGTCCAGATATAATTGAAGGCAGTATGTTCCAATGGAATATTTTTGCATTTGCACAAATTTCCTCTTTATTTTGCTTGCCAATTTTGATAGGGAGCATTTTGAGGCTGTTGCAGCTTCTCAAACTTGGCACCTCTGGGAGGCATAGGAATGCTTCCCTGATTAGTATGGCAAGAGAAAGTGTTTTGGCATCTGAATACAGAATTAAAACTCCTTTTTTAAGGATGGATATAGCATATTATAACCACAAAGTTCTGCTTTAACTAATGAAGGCGAGAAGACCCAAATGCTCTAAAGGGCAATGAAGCCCACACATCTAGAAAAAGAGAAGAAACTTGCTTTTTTTTTACTTTGATCCCCAAGAAGGTTAGGTGATAAGAGCCTAGCCAGCAAGATACAATGTAATTTAACTGTGTGTGAGGTTCACAGACTTATTGTGCAGAATCTTTCAGATGTAGCTACATTATTCCTAAAGGAATGGTTTTGCCCAACTGTAATGCTTAAAATGTCCCACACTTGGCAAAGCTTGGGGTCTTAAAGGTGTATCTTACTTTAGCCTTCATATCTATTAATAGGGAACACATTAGAGTGGGTGTGTAGTTGAGAGGTTGCCTCCTCAGGAGCTGATGATGGTTTAAAAGGCGAAACCAGGAACATGGTCTGTGGATTATTTCCAGGAGTATCTGTGCCATTTTAAACCAGGTAACTCTGGTTTTCTTTTTACATACCATGCACTTTTTGAAAGCTAATTCAGAAATGTTTTCTTGAACCTTCATGTTTTGCAAGGCCCCTCAATATTACTTGTCATCAACATCCTCGATACCTTAGGTCCTACACAGGTGCTGAAGAGGTGTGGCAAGCAAAATAGTCTTGAGTTGAGGAATTTTTCTCAATTTATTGCTAATCAACATAAATGTCTGATTTTGATTTGGGTGTTAAGAGGAAAAAGTGGGACACACTCCCATAAACACCTTTTTTTCCCCAGAGTCAATTTCCCTGATTTTTGTCATGGTTTATACCCAGTCCCTCAAAATTCTTCTGCTGCAGTGATAGACAGCGGGGGATGTCAAGGATAGTATTTGCATGAGTTTTTTCTGATGCTGTTAGAGCTATCCTCTGATTCTGAAAAATTTTCTGCTGCTGTTCCTTAGTGTCACTGCCCTGGCATGGCACTTTTCCACAGAGCACCCCCAGAGCCTCTCCAGCCCTCGGCGGCCGCCATTTCCTTTCCATAGCACCTTGTATCCAGGCACTTCCCTGGCTGATGGATATTTTGGTGCGACGGTCGGTCTCTGGCCTGTGGTGGTTTTCCCTAGCAGGCCCTTCCTTGGTGCTAGAGCTGGCAGGAGCTGGCCAGAACCAGCTTGGGGCAGCTCATGGCCTCTTGACAGCACCCCCCCACCCCTGTCCCACCACACAACCCATCACTCACACCCACAGCACAGGGGAGTGCACCATTACCTTCACGCCCAGACAAAGCAGCTCTTACCACTCAGCCCAGGGGAGCCAGACCTTGCTGTGAGGGCTGAGTTGGACTTTCATTTTTTTAACAACCGGTCTGTTGACTGAGATGGGGCTTAAAAGGCAGCCCCAGGAAAATCAGCAGCATTTCCAAGGCGGTGGTGAGGCCTGGAGCCACCTGTGGAGCATGTGTCCCCAGGCATGGACACCGACTGCCCTCCCAGCTTGCCAGGTTTGCTGATGTTGAGGGAAACTTTGAACTAGTTGATTCCTGAGCTGGGAAAATAGCCAGGGTACAGGGATAGGGAGTGATGGACATGCCGAAATCCAGTGGAAAGCTGCTGGCTGTGGCTTTCTGTCTGTGCAGAAATCCTGGCTCCAGCACCAAAGTGTCATGACATGGTGGGAGATCAAACCTGTCATTACACCACAGCTATACCTCTAGACCTCCGACACAGGTATTTTGGTAGGAGAAATGCCATGCTTCTGATACAGAGCAGTAAACATCTGTCTGTCTGTTTTGTTTTTAATGGCAGATATTTGGAGTCACAGGAATGTTGCACATTGAGCCAGGAATAGAACTAGGTTCTAAAATAAAGTCACCAAATTCGTACAGCATTTACACCTGAATGAAATTGTATCTCACAGATTCTGAAAACTGAGAGGAAGATCCCGTATCTGGGGACCCACTCTGATTTTTTTCATAATTTACACAGGTTTTTCTATCCATAAGGCTGTTGTCTGTTTATCTCTTTTATCCAATCCAGACAATGAATTTGTTTGCACTTAGACAACAAGCAGTTCTCCATAGATCTGGGGCCAGGAAAGGCCATTTCCATTTTACGGAACAGAAAATCCTTTCCAGGAATGCCTAAGTGTTTTATGTCACTAAGTGCAGTGGAAAGGTACAGTATTTAAAAAAAGCAAAGCAAACACGCAGATACATGAAATATGTCCAGGTATCATTAGTCATATTTATGTGTTCAGTGCCTGTAATTTTCTCCCACCTTAAACAGTAAAGTAATTGCTTCTCTCTTCAGCTCTATGGGAATCACATGCCTTACTTTCTGCATGGCTGTGGCTTCATGTCTGTCAAAAACCCCCCCCCCATCTCTTACTCTGGCATTTAGTAGGAACATTCAGTGTATTTTAGAAATGGTGCTCTGATATTAATACAGAGCTATTTGTCATGTCACACATCTAGCTAATTTTCTAGTGGGTTGACAGTTGGGCCTATTGTCTGGGATAATTTAATGTGCTGTAGCTTAAACTTACTGTACTCTATGAATCATATACACAGATATTTATAATGGAAAAACTGTGTTCATGCAGCATTGAGGTTACACAAATACAGCTGTGGGTCTGAACCTTCAGCTGGTGTAAATTGGCCTCGCTGGAATAAGACCAATATACGCTGGCTGTGGACTGTGCCCAACACATGTGAAAGGGAAAGATCTGGCTTGTCAGTATCAGCATGTCCGTCACTATCTGTAAACAACAGACAAACACAAAACCAAACACCACTTTGTATTTAGGCCATGGCTTTGCAAAACATTTATGTGGATGCTGAGTTCTATTTTAAACCTACAAGTGCTTTGCTTTAATTAGTGCTGTATTTAAAGAGAGGCAATAGGAATTATAGCAGATTGGGATTTTTCTGTTGAAGCAGTTTTTATCAAATTTGTTGATTCATTAAAAAACCCCCATCAACCAAAAACCAAACCAAAACCCAAACAAACAAACAAAAACCAAAACAAAACCAACAAAGTGCTATCAAAGTCTTCTTTAAGTCCAAAACTCATTTTGAGGCCAGTATGCTCCTGTCTGAGAACAGCCATTTTCCTAGTGACTCTTCATGTAACCAACTCAGTACCAGGGCCCTATAGGTATCGATACATGTTAATGGCCCTGACCAGCCACATTTGGGGCCTCCCCAACCCTCACCCCTGGGCCAGGAGCCCTATTGCAACTCAGATGTGGGATATCAGCCTCCAGCTTTGCCACAGCCCTGCCCTGCCTGGCCATGGTCCCTGCTGAGCCCAGCACTCATCTATTGACTGATTTTATGGCATGACTTGGGACCTGCCTTGTCCCTGTGGAGCTATACTGTGATCATGGGACTGTGTCTGAGTCTGATTACCTTCACTGGACCTAATCCTGACCTGCTTACAGGCTTCCTAGCTTACGCTTGGGCTTGTCACCACAATTTGCCTTATGATCTCTTGATTAAATTTAGTTGCTATCAGCCCCCTGTCCTGGCTGCTGAGTATTTGTTACTGGCTCCTCATCCCAAAGGGAGCAGCTAACCTGCACAGCCAGCATCAGCCCTCTGTTCTGCTGAGTTAAGCTTGGAGGACTGAGCAAAGGGATTTTTCTGTATTCCAGATGAATGTCCTCATTCTTTAGACTGTTGGCTCTTCTAATGTGCTCCTTTGTGGAGATGTTGCACTTCTGCTGGCCTTTTCCAGGTGTACAGGTGATCTAGATATGGCTGGTTCCAGTTAAACTGTGGTTATGATTCTTGTCTGGAGGCATTAAGGGACTTCCCTGATTAATTGCCTTTTATAAAGGCAGCTCATCTGCAAATTTTTCCAGTATCAGGGCCTCACACATCAACACAGGCTGTGTAGGTACCATAAATCTGTTGGATGGTTTTCTTTTTTGTGCAAATACTGTCTAAATTCAATTGCAAGAGCTGTAAGGAATATGGTTTGATTTGTCTTTAATTGAATTGCTGTGAATACTTGAACTCACTTCATGAGAATAGACTTTGTAGCTGGAAAGTGAGAGTCCTTCTGTTGAGGTTTACCAACTGTTACTCTTCTTTGTGTGTTCTTATTTTGTTTATATTGTGGAAACCTATGAAAATGAACTTGCTTAGCTGCAGATGCCCTCAGAGTGGAACGTTCCCCTTTCTGTTGTAGATGAGTCAATTTAACACTGGCTAGATAGTTTTGCAATCCAAAATGCACATGGACTCTTATATGGACCTCTCTTTAATAAGCAATCTCCAGTGTTTACCAACCTGTGGATCATGGATATTAAGTTCCTTAGTTGTTGGTAAAGGTATTTGATAAAATAGATTTATTGTCCATAGGTTTTAATTTGCTGTAGCACTTGCCTTGAAAAAAATTGATGTGGTCTGCAATTTGGAAGAGATTGGAAAACACTGATCTAATAATAGGGATTTAATCTAGCGTATAATTAGTCATCTACCCTTTACACAACTATGGACAAGACATTCTTTTAGATTAATTTTTTTTTTCCTTTTTGTTAGCAGCATGTGGAGGCTTAGTGGGAGAACACATTTCTGCCTGGTGCCCTACATGTGAGACTGGCAGGGTTTATTACAAAACCCTGCTTCATATTTTTTCTAAGTGCTCTTGAACTTGCTCTTCTTATTTGAAACATAATCTGAGTTTTGCTTGTAAGAGCAAATCCAATAAACACTACTGGTCTTTGTCAATATTTATGCAGGAGGCTACCAAGAGAAAAGATGGTGAGCTACTGATGTTGATTCAGTAGCTGTAGCTTTCCCATTTTTGTACCTTCTTTTCTAAAGTTGATATCAGAAGCACTACACAGGTGATCCTAGATGATGTCAGGTGAAGTATTTCCAGCAAAAAATCAACATTCTACAAAATCCCATTAGGACCTTAGTTTGGATAGGAAGATAATCATGATAACTCGATCAACCAAGATAACTAGAACAAGTGCAAAGAGAGGCTGTGTATCTTAGGAAGTAATGAAAGAGCTGGGCTCTTTTATATCAGACAGTTGGAGATGCAATGAACTCTCCTTGTCCACACTAGAAAAGGTTAAAAACCTAGCAGGAGAACTTTAAGGACAGTATTCATCTAAAAGCAAATGTGTATAAACTGGCCTTGAGTCTGATTTAGGTCAGGGGGTATATGAAGACTTAGTAACAGGAGGAGAAAGTTTCTGGAACTGCTTCTCATAGAAGGCGTTGACCTGTGGCCTTCAACTAGTTTTCAGGTGGAGCTTCATTCCTTTACAAAAGGAAATTTTAGACTGGTGAGCTGCCAAAAGCAGTGATTGGACTTGACCTGAATGTCCCTTTGGGACTGTTTTCTTGATATGTATCCTATGTTGTTCTTCAAGATGGTGTGGTTATAATGATTATCATTCTGCCCTTGCTTTCCCATATGAGTTTAGTATTTATGACTCAGAACTTAGAGAGAAGATGATGTGTTACAAGCAGGTTCTTAATTAATTCCAGCCCTTCTGTAGTGTTAGATACATTCAGGATTTATTACTTTTAGCATATATAAACAACTTCATTAATAAATATATTAATAAATATATCATTTCACTGACTGCCAAAACCGTAAGGGCTGTATTCCTCCCATCAGTAACACTTTGCATAAGGTGGGCTACCAGACGTGTGATGGGCACATCATCCTGTGGTGCTCTGTGCCACTGTTTCAGAACCCACTGCTAATGCTCCTCAGCGGGCTCTGACAAAAGTCAAAGAGCAGAGGTTGTTATTTGGAATTATGTTATAAATTTCATTTTATCTGATGCATGGCTGGACTGCACACAGTTTGCATACGTGCTGTTCTGTATCTGTGTGTTTGTTCTCCAACAGCTGTTCTTGCCCTGTACTCACTAACCTGCCAGATGTTACAAATCCAGGGGAGGTATGGAGTCACATTCTCCCTCCTTTGGACTTATTCATGACCAGCTTGAGGCTCCCTGTTTGGTCTAACACTTAACCTGGATTTTCTAGTAACTCGTCAACTATGGTGACAAAACACAGGGTTAAGAACTCGTTGTTAGCATGACTGATGTTGGAGATAAGATCTGATACCCTAACTCTCAAGTGAAGTATCCTCAAGACCTGTGTAATAATTACTGGCGCATGTATGATCATTAATGACAGTTAGGGTAGATGTTTTAGCAAAGTGTTGGGCAGAGACCCTTTGGATCATTCTTAGTTCTTCTGAGACTAATTTTCTTAATGAAGTGTAGCACTTAACATTCTTCAGCATATACATTGATTTTATGTATTGTTAGAAACGGGGACTACAAAAGATAATCACGTTGGAAGTTTACTTTATATATACTTATATATAAGTATACTTATGTATACTTAACCCCTCCCTGCAGCTTCTCAGGCACTGGAAAACTCTTAACTACCTAATTGGTCTCCAGATTATCTACAGCAATGTGGAGAAGTGCCAGTCTGGGAGACATTGAGGACAGTTTGTTCATGTGTTTTAAGTGATAGTGTCCAATCTTAGTTATTTGTCGGTCCTGCTTGGTGTGGGTTCATGACTGCATGAATGATTAGCAGACTTCAGAGCAGAATTAACTTGCTGACAGTCAGCATGACTCCAAATAAGAAGTCAAAGGAATAATTAAAGTTCCATTAATTTTATGATAATCATTAGGCTAGGTTTGTTAGGGCAGTCTTTTTCATGGATGGGATGAGATCAATTGATACAGTGCTGTTATAGCAATGTTATAATGACATGGAAAATCTCAGTTAGCTGAGACACTGTATTTGGTTCAGACTGATCTCACAGGGCACATTCTCCAGACTCTGCTATTTACTGTACTAAAACCTCATTCCTCTAACAGGAAAACTAACATAATTTTTGCAGGAACCTAAGTTAGCCCCTTGAAACTGAGGCAGTCCTTCCAGGATTCAGTAAAATTGCAATAGTTGGGTCATTGCCATGCTCACATCCTTAATGGTGTGCTTTAATTAAGCAAACTAGGAAGCACACTCGCTTCAGGAACACAGGAAGCATCAGTGTTTCTCATGTGGAAAACAAGTTTAACTTGAAAGCTTTCAGGAAATATTGCTAGTAATATGGTCCAGGCCAGACAATGTTGACAAACCTGTGTATTGAAAACTTCTGGCCACACACTGGAAACTCTCACAGCTTCATCACGAGTCACCCAGCATCTGGTATTTTCAGAGCCTCAGCTTCAAGTCATATCGTTGTGAGAAAATTGTTCAAGTCTATTTTAAAGTTTGTGGTCAAAGAGAAAAGATTGAAAACACAACCCACTAGATCTCAAAAGCAAATAATACTCCATTTTTTGGTATTTTTTATATATTTATTTATTCATTTAAACCCTGTGGCCATTAAGCATATCTCATGATGTGTGGGACTGTGATACTTGGATGAATCCTAGATTAGAAGAGTGAAAGTACAGAGTTTTCATGATGCCAGACCTGTGCAATAAAAAAGCCGCATTACCCCTTTCTGGGTACTTGTGAAAATGTGTACACTATGTAAGCATTAAGCAGGAATGATTGAGAAGTTGCTGAAGGAACTGGCCCTGGAAACAGAAGAAATGCAGAGAAATCCAAGCACTACTGTGCCCATGCTGTGCTGTTTTGCGGGTCAAGTTAGTATTTCCACACAGCACTGGACTGTGACACGCAGAGGTACCAGTCTTTCTGGAATTCAGTAGTAATGCATTGCTAAGGTAGACATGTCTGCAATCCTGCAAAGCCCAGTTGTTGTGTAAAGCAAGAGTGATTGTAAATACTGCTTATTATTCATTAAGACTCGAGAGCAATGAAAGTTTTTACAGACCAAAGTGCATCATTAACCTTACTTTAGATTATCATAGAGAATCTGCATCTTTTTAGTCTGCACTCATTTCTTTATTTTCTCCCTGCTCCCAGCCACATGAAAGCCCAGAGAATGAAGAATTTTGAGTTTCAAATGAAACTTGAAAGAATCAGGGAGAGAGTCCAGACCATATTGATGGGGATAATTTGCTACAGGCATAAGCTAGCTGAAATCAAAGTAATTTTTTATGAAAAGTAAAATAGAAAGACTCAGTCTAAACTGTAATTGAGTCTCTTCCAAAATCTGCTATTGTCCATGAATAGAAGTTTAAAGACCATGGTGTTTTGGAAGGTGTTACAGATCTCGTCACTGAAGTCTATAACTCAGTTTTGCTCAAAATTCCTGAAGGTCATCCTTTCAACTCCTATTGTGTATTTCACTTGATTAAGCAAGACAAAAAGATTGATCATCTCTTTTTTTTTTTTTTTTTTTTTCTGGTAGTTTATTGTTGTATTTAAAAAAGCAGAAGCCTGGTTTAACAACCTAGGTTCTCATCCAATAATATGTGTATATATTAGATGGATGAAATGCTCCCTATCCACAGAATAATAGATTACTAGTTTAAATTAATTGTCTTAAAAAAATTCCTGATTTGGTTTTGCTGAGCATAAAATATTAGAATTACTGTTTATTTTTAGTGGATTGCTGCCAGTTTTATTCTCTTTGAATATCTTTGGGTTGTTTCAAACATTAAAAAGTGTTCACATCAAACATGTATCTGCTTAAAAGAAATCTGTGTTCGTTTTTCAGTAGAGATAGAAAATCTTGTTGGGACATGAACTTTGCTGTTATAGGTTTATTTTTTTTATTGATTGGCTTTATGACTTTTTTTTTTCTTTAAGCCCACAAGTGTGGCAAATTATTTTGTGCTAATGTTGCTTATTAAATCTTCATAAAGTTAGAAAAAAGAATCCAGTGAGAAAGCTTTAGGTATCTATTCAGGTTATAGTAGATTGTTTTATTCTGTTTAATTAGCAGTAATATTTGAAACTCCCGACCTCATCCTTGCAAAAATCTTCTTATCTATACTTTCTGAAAAAATGGTGATAGACCTGATTTTTATCAGCTCCATGGGTACAAATGAGAAAGTAACTATGTCAATGACATTACTTTATACTTCCATCATTGTAACTTGAACTAATTTTGACTTTTAAGGGTACTCATCAACATAAAATACAAGCTAGTAGAGACTGTAGTTGCAAGTGCATTTTCACAAATAAAAAATTAAGAAGTCGGGCATATGTGACAGATTTTTGCAAACAGGTCAGTGTAGTGTGTCTGCTGGCATTGGAGCACTTGCAATGTTCATTTGCCCTTTGGGGAAAGGGATATTCAATATTATTTCTGCAAATCTCCTGCATAAAGTGGTGCACTCCCATGCTGAACTGAGTGCATGGCATGAACTGCTGAGTTTATTGCAGGAATCTGAGGTGACCATACAGGGCCTTTTCTCTACTCTTAGGAGCACTGTCATTAGCAAGTTGGGTTTTTTAATTATGAAAGTGTCCTTATTAATGGACACTTCCCAAGCTTGCTGGGATGGAGATGAGGGAACATGGTTTGAAGGGATTCTGTAATAAAAATGTTTGCAGAAAAGAAGAAAACTGAGATTGTAATGTCTGCAGAGCTGTAGACAGGAGTAAAGAATGAAAGCATCTCACTTGCATGTAGTCTCTAACACAAGACAGAACGAACCAAAACATAAACACACTATGTCCTAGCTGACTTGTGACAGTTTATAATAAATGAACATGCTGCAGATTGAAATGTCACATTAATGTGCTACATACAAAGAATGAGTTTAATCAGCTTTATTCAATATATTTCTCTCTGAAATATGGAACTATACATTTTGCTTGGAAATACATTTGGAGGTAGGAGAAGTTGAAATGAGTATTCTTTATAGATATTAATAAAATACATTTTTTTCTTTTTTCTCTTTTCATCCCAAAAATAATAAGTGGAAGATAGACTAGGTTCTGGCTCTGGCATTGGAAAGATCTAGGAAATATAAGTCAACTGGCTATTTGAGTATAACATTTGGAAACTTTATGTATAGATGAAAAAAGAATGGGGGTGAGAAAATCACATCAATAATATTTATGGAATTTTTGGTCCATTTCTGGATTAAGGGTGCTTTATGAACTGCTAGATCTTTGGTCAATGAAGCAACTCCTGATTTTAAGTCCCTCTGCTGCTGTCTTTTTGTATATGAAATTCCCATTACTTACAGGAAAAGACTGTGGGATCAGCTTTCTGAGGAACATGCTTTATGAATTATGTTTCCTGACCTGTCATTCTGTTAATAATGAAATATGGTGATAACTTAAATGATTCCATTGCTTAACAACAGCTTATTCTGACGATAAACATAGATGAGGGGCTTTTTGTCCATGTTTCATATACGTCTGTCACAAAACCGTGGATTTTTATTTTATATTTTTCCCTGTCTCTTAGTGTTTTCATTGGTAACTTTTTTTTTCCCCTTCTGTGACTGCTTCTAGATGTTCGATTGGATCAGCCACAACAAAGAATTGTTCCTGCAGAGTCACACGGAGATCGGCGTGAGCTACCAACATGCCCTTGACCTGCAGACACAGCACAATCACTTTGCCATGAATTCCATGGTGAGTTGAGGGCGTGTGGTGAGCAGCGGGTCTGTGCATGTGAGGCTACCTCCAGTTCAGAGGGCATGGTGGGCCTATGAGAGGTGAAGTAAGGAAGGCCAGGCTGGGCTGTGGCAGCAGCCCTCTTTCCATGTCCACCTGGACACTGATAGATGATTATTTCCTTAGAAGCATCAAAGTCCAATGATTTTATTTACATTTTGAAGTGCAAATATAATATTTTTTAAAGTTTTTGACATTTATTTGACTGGGAATTAATGAGAACTGTAAGTGGCACCTTAATAATTTATGCTTCTCCCCACACACCCCACTAAGGTACTTTTCAAAACCCTGCAAAAGAGACAATAATCAAGCTGTCAGTTGTGGCCACAGTGGGATTTTGGCTTTTTCAGTAGTTGATTGGTCAGCCTTTTGGAATGCAACTCAATTTACTTTAGGTTTTGGGAGTTGTTTGGTTTTGGTTGGTTTTTTTTGTTTTTGTTTTTTTTTTTTCCAAAAGCTATCATTATACATTTATAAGTGCTTTGCTCACTTTTTAATTCTTTCCAGGCATAAGGTATTTTTCTGGAAAATGCTCTTTTTTTCAGCACAGAAATGAGGACAAAATGTATTGATGATTTGGTGTTGCACTGGGTTAGAAAATATGCATGCGTACCCCCTGCTGCCATCGCGCAATGCAGAGATGAGCCCTCTCTGCCTGCATAACAGCTTGCTCTGAGTAAACCAGCTCTTACAGGTGTATCTCTTCATGCTGTGCACAGTCAGACTACAGTTGCACTGTGGCTGAGACCTCAAAGATGTTGGTTGATGTTTAAGTTAGTGGTGTAAGTCACTAAAGAGACACACCATACTGTGTTGCCAACGGGCGAGGTGTCTGAAATGTGAGTGCAGCTGTCTGAAATGTGAAAGAGAGATTCCAACTACCTGAGGCTGTTGAAGACCACACACCTCTTTCATGAGATTACAGCTGTTAACCTTGGTATTCTGGCCAAATTCCAGATCAGGTAATTAACTATTGTGACCTAAATTTTCCCTGCCATTTTCACCTGCCTAGCTGTTCCTCACTACAGCATTGACTAACAGTGGAAGATGAGAAATATTTATAATGTCTATTCTTTCTATTTATTGTGATTGTAATTGAAGGAGCACTGAAAAACAGGCTTTAGGCACCTGATTGTTAGGCTTGCCATCACAATGCCATCTAGCAAAACACAGGATAGCACAGCCTCCACATAACGCTTTTCTTCACAGAATCTAAACAAATGAATGTGTCCTGAAGGTTAGTGCATCAAAAGTCATTTGATTTATGAAAGATGGAAAGTCGGTCATAATTCTTCAGAAAGTACCATGAGAAGAGTCAAGCTTTTCGTGGTACTGTCTGCTATTATTTTCTTAAATAATTGAGAGCTAAATTTAGAAAAGATAATTTTGCTAATAGAAAATTAACAGGTGACAGGGAGGGTCCATCTAATGGAAGAAAAACTATTTTCCTTCATTCTTCTTCTGTCTGTCCCCAAGTGAACCTGAATGAGCAATGCAAGGAAGTAAGACATTTGGAAAGATCTTGGGGAAACCCCTGGGGCCAGAGACCTCTCAGTGGCTGCACTGTGGCTCTCAGCTGTGCTATCTCAGTGCTGCCAAAATCCTGTCTAATGCTGAGGGGAAAGAGTGTGACAGACGATGCACCTCCTATTTTGTGCTGTCACCAGTGTGACCCACACGCATGTAGTCATATGGGAGACCATACACTAAATGTGAATCAATCTACAGAGATTGTTTCCTCTGTCTCTTCAGTGTAGAGGATCTAGGTGGAACTTTCAACCTAAGTACGGTGAGAGATGGCACTCAGTTCTACTCTAATTCATTGGACTGGAGGATATGGCTCTGTGGAGGAACCCCACAGTGTAATAAATACAACAAACAATATATATGTTCTCAGATAATCCTCCTTATAGAAATATAACTCAAAGAGACTAGTACACTTACATGTAATTTTTTTTTTTAATGTGCTACTTTTCTTTTAGCTTTAATTGAATTTTAGACCTAGAATGATGATGGGATAATGTCTTCCTTTTGGTTTTAGACCAACATTGATTCACACAGGAAATAGGCACAGT
Source organism: Megaceryle maxima (assembly GCA_024605025.1). NCBI lineage: Eukaryota > Metazoa > Chordata > Aves > Coraciiformes > Cerylidae > Megaceryle > Megaceryle maxima. The sequence continues at coordinate 121,840 of JANHGN010016496.1, forward strand.
TCATTCAACTTAGATTTCTATTTTTAAAAATTCTTGTGATGTGCTCTCTCAGTAGAGATTCAACAGATTTCAGCTGTCAGACAGGTTATTGACAGTATGGCAAAGTAAGGATAAAAAAAAAAAAGAATAGAAATATTCCAGGATAGAGATGCAGCACTGCCCTTTCCTTTCCTTTCCTTTCCTTTCCTTTCCTTTCCTTTCCTTTCCTTTCCTTTCCTTTCCTTTCCCCTTTCCCCT
>JANHGN010016497.1:0-21726 GCA_024605025.1 Megaceryle maxima
GAAGGGAAGGGAAGGGAAGGGAAGGGAAGGGAAGGGAAGGGAAGGGAAGGGAAGGGAAGGGAAGGGAAAGGAAGGAAAAAATAGAAAAGGAAAAAAAGAAAAAAGAAAGAAAAATTGAAAGAAAAGAAAAAAGAAAAGAAAAATAAAAGAAAGAAATTAAAAGAAGAGGGAAAAAAAAGAAAATAAAAGGAAAAAAAGAAAGAAAAGACAAAAGGAAAAGAAAAGAAGGGAAAAAAAATACTGTCATGGTATCTTTTATAGAATTGTACCATGTTTCTAAGCCATTTCTCTGCTAGGATTCTTCATTAAAGATCTGATTTAAGATCTAGCTGGGCTAGATTCATGACATTTTGAATCATGCTTTGTTACCACTCATTTCTTGCTGGCAGTTTGAAGTTCCACATTAGATTACCTTACAGTTCTTGTGCTGATAAATTAAATCGTGTATGTGTTTGGAAATGCTTTGTGTTTGGTGAGTCTGGCAAAGGGGACTGAGTGACCAGTTTGCTACATCGTAGATATATTAAAGTCTTAAAAATCCAATGAGGGGTGGACACCGGGCTTTTTTTTTACTATTGCTGTGGCAATTTTCTGCAAGGCTGGTTTGAAACGTTGGCGCAAATGATATGTCAGAAATGCTTCCATTTTTTGTGTGATTGGGCTACTACATAAACAACACAAACTAATGGAGGAGTTTTTGCTCACTGGAAGACAGTACTTGCTTAACTTTCCCAACTGAAGTCAAAAGTTCACTTCAATATTGAATGCCTTGGGTCTGAATCCTCTACTGAATTACACCTGTATGCCCTACTGGTTACAGGTGACATAAAGGAGAAATCATAATTGCCCTGAGGAGATTCCAGCTGGCACTGGTAGCTGGAATAAACAACCTCATAAATAAAAAGTGGTCTTCCAGACATGATTAAAGCACAGATAGCTGAGGAATTGGATGGTACAGTATGGTACAGTATCATGATGGTCACTTCTGCAGAAGCTCAGCAATGTCCAATACATATTAAAACATTCTCTTGAGCTTTATCACACAGGAGATACAGGTTAGAATTCAAAATTTACTTTAATGCATTTGACCTTTAGCCTGTTTAGTGGGGTTTTGTTCAGATTTCTATGCTTTTTGTCTTCAACTGGGGAGGAAAGACTAGCTTTTAATCTCTTACTGTTAGCTGACAGGACTGTGTGGCAATTTTTTTTTCTTTTTTTTTTTTAATTCTCTTGGTATGTGCAGGGGAGTGGAATCACTAAATCAGAACTAACTCCACAGTTTCTTCTGTAGTATATGGTCTAGTGATTCACTGTGATGATGCTGATCTTTGAAGGCTGGTTGGAGATTGTAGTATGGAGACTTCATCACCAATGACCAAGAGGCTGAACCTTCACCCTTTTCTTCAGAGGTCAAGGGAAAGAGTTATGTCTGCTCAGGGTTAAATGTATGACTGTATGGCCAATATGGCTATTATTTAAGTAGCAGTAAGCAAAATGACTGGAATGCAACAATGAAGGAAAATTATCTGCATTTAGGTCATGTTCAGAGACTAAGGTTCCTGAATTATGTTATTATAAGCTTCACCTCAGTCTGCATTACTGAGACTTTGATGTAATAGCAGTCTAGGTTCCTCTGAAAACTTCAATCACTTTCTCTGTGTCTCCCCATCATGTGTTAGACGTAGGTGAAAATGACAGTGAAACAGTAGAGTGCACCAGCACAAAGCCCTGTGGGCTGTGGTATTGACATGCTTTTATCAGCAACCCAATCTGGTAAAGAGTTCCTGAAAGTCTCTGAACTACATGAAGGAAAAGTTCTGCAGCAAAGAATTGCGTGTTCTAAGTCTAAAAAAAAGGAGGAGGAAAAACAAATCAGAGATGTTTCTCTGCATAGCAGGTTTCCCCTCATACTTTGAAATCAACAGCTAGCAGAAAGAAAATACAAGCACATGGATAACATATTGTCAAGTCAGCTCCAGAAGGAAAGAACATTTATTTAGAGTTATTAAAGTTTTGTTCTTCTGCAGAATGAAAACCAAAAATTGGAAAAGTGTTATTTTTTTAACATTTTAACTGAAAATTAACACATAGCAAAAAAAATTTCATGTCTTCACATATGAGTTCTTGCTAGAGCCAAGTTTACTGGATGTGTATTATGACAGCCTCCCAGGTCTACTAAGGTGAGAAGGAGGGAGCTTCAGGGGCTTCTGATATGAGTTTTGAATGGTGTCTCTGTGGCCAAATGAGGGGAAAGATGATTCTTGAACAGAAACTTAGATCCTGCTGTGCTGGCAGCAATCAGAAAGAATGCATGTGAAAATCTCACCAAGGGCTGCTTTTTCATTTATTTATTCACCTATTACCACTAAATCTTCCTGAACTCCCTGAAACATTGGTTTGCTCTATTGTCTAGAGCTCACATTATTGTTGTGTTTGATACAGTTACACAGTGATAGGGACTCAAAGGAGAGGTTTTTGTATGTGGACATGGTTTATTGAGCAATTCACAGGTAGATATATTTGTTGAAATTTTACAGAAGCTATTACATAAAGTGAGTAAGTAAAGTAAGTAAACTGATGCAAAAGCTAATATTTTGCATGTGATTTTTGCTCTGAGGAATGGCTGCTTGGGATCACAAATTGGAATAAAAGGTAGTTCCAAAGAGGAGGAGGAATATGTGTGATGATAACACAAACTGGAAAAAAATCCCATGTTAAATATGTAAGTACACGTATTGTTCAAGAGAGAACAAGAACAAGTCTTTTGACTTATTAGGCTTTTTTTAAACAATTTCCTTAGTATGTCATAATGATTCTCAAATATTGACAGCATCTTGAGACTGCCATTTTAATGTAGTTCATTACTCATGTGCATATAAATCCACACATAAATGCACATAAATCACTTGCAGATACAAATGTTAGAAATATGTAGAACTGTATGGTGTCTAACTGGCAGTTTGTATCACTCAAAAAATATAAAAAATACTTTTCTTCATGGAAAATATCAATAGATGTATAGATGTCGGAAGTGACACTTAGTGGCAGACACAATGGCAGCGAGTTTTTATTCTTCAAAATCAGTTTTAAAAAGCCCACAAAATACTCTGTGAAAATGCAGCCGTTCTTTGGAATTTGTAGCACTATATTAAAGCATTTGAATTTGAGTCTTGGTGGCATCACAAATATGTGTTTCCCATTGATTTCAAGCTTCAAATACAAAATACTTTGGAAAAGCCTCCCATATTGAGTGCCTATATAAACTCAAACAAATCTGAGGAAGAAAATCAGTGAGAGTAGAAAAAACCCAACCCATAACCATTGCAAGGCAGTTTAGCTATAGTCCTATTTATCTGTGCTTTTGCAATGCTGGAGTTTATACTGTTTATGCTAATCCTAGGTAGGGCTTGATCTCTCAGTGGACCGAATGTCTATTGCTGGACTGTTAATAGACAGGGCAATAGTCTGCCGTTGTTACTAATGTTGCCCTCTGCCCACCACAGTGGAGCAATCAGCATTTCCCTTGATCCTATCCACTTGACACACCAGATATTACTGCCTCAATAATTATTGCCTGGTGAATTTGTCATTCTCCAGCTCTCTGAAGTTGCAGCACTGACTGCACATAACACCTGTAAAGCACCACATTACTTCCATTCTCCAACACAGCACCCTTTCTGACGATTTTCCTTTCTTCAAAGAAAATTAGCTTTAAATTATTTCATTATTTGAACATCTCTCTTTGGCCATGCCAAGGTAAAGGAAAGCTTGCCAGCAAAGTTTGTGATTCATCTCTCCCTGCATCAGCAGCACATAAACCTGCCTTTTGTTTGACTGGAAGCTTTCTGGATTAAGTAGATGTGGTTTAGCACTGTCTTGTTCTAACAGTTTAGTGTCAGTAACTGACTCTATCTTCTAGCTTTGTCTCATAAAGAGCTGATTATTATCATGCCACTGGTCCCTTGGGAACAAACTGCACTTCTCATGTTCAGTTACAAAGGGTGTGCAAAAGAAGCTGAAGGGTAGAGAGAATAGCTAATAAAAGGATAAAAATCAGCTGGCACTAACAGCTGAAGGTGTTGCTACTCTAAATAGAAAAGCACAAAAGTTCTGCTAGCAGCAATACCCAGTGGTGCTTAAAAAATGTCTTCCTACTGTTGTTGAATCCACTGGTCATCTGAACAAAACTCACTGGAGATTACCAGTTTGTATCTTACTATAGTAAAATGATAAAGTGAAACTTTACAACATTGAGGATTTCCTGTACCCTAACCTCCTCTTAGTACATTTGGTACTAAACTCATGTGACATCACATTTATAGGTCAAATTGCTATAAAATCCCATCTGAACAGCAGCCTAGCACATGTTTTAAACTTCTACCCAGTAACTAGTAACTGCAATATCAAGCCCTGAAACTTGTGATTGGTTCAGGAAATTATTCAGCATCGAATAATAATTCATGCAAATCCTCTTTTTGGCTTGGTAAAATGCAGCTATGGTTAATAACATGATGGGTAAAAATCTTGTGAGCTCAAAGCCAGTTCTGACTGTCCCCAGCCCTGCTAACATAACAAAGGTTCTGGGCAGGAGGAACCTACTTACTCAGTTCCTGCAGCCGGAGCTGTTTTCCTACTGGCAGGATGTTGAATACCAAAGTGCCACTATCACCTAGGCAGCTGCCCCTTTTTACTGGCTGCATTTGACTTGTTAGGCTACCAAACTGACAAGTAATTAGCTATTTGCTGCAGCCCTGCCCTGCTATACCTGCCAGGGATACCCATCAGAGGAAAGTCTGCCCTCTGAAGAGCAGAGCTGTGTAGGCTGGCACTTGCTTTGGCATGCCCCTGAAAATGAGGAGCAGGCTTGATTCTTGCTGTGCAAACATGTCAGTGACAGCATAAAATCTGAGTAAAATATTTATTGCTAGGTTCAGTGTATGCTTGTCAGCATGAATTAAAAAAAGAAAAAGAACTTGTAGAAACATATCTGAAGGGAGGAGACATTTTGCCTATTCCTCATTCACCTGGAATATGCTGTCCTTTCATATCTGTCACTAGTTTAGAAAATATTTCTTCTCATATTTATCAGCAAAATTTGGGACAAATCACATTCCTACTCTTTTGTCACTGTGAGAAGGGCATCAGTAATGGTGCTTACCAGAGTGAATGTATTTGAACACTTTGGCTTTTTGAAGGGTGCAGCAGACACAGCAAGTGTCTATTCTGGGCTGTTTGACAGTCTAGGTCTTAATGGCTAATGAAACTTTCACTTTGAGAAGCCACTCATGTTAGATTCTAACAAATACTTGCACAGAAAGTACTCAACACCGCTTTTCAAGGATTTCATTAGGCAGAAGTGTGCACTCCGCTTAGTTTTCAGCTCAAGTGAAGAGTGTGTTTGAAGTGTTTACACATCATCCAGGTATAACATAAGTTCACAGAGCTTATAGACAGGAAAAGACTGGGAGATTCTGAACCATCTGTGAGAGCACCAAGACATCTGTCTTTAGGGCACAGCTGTCTTGTGAGGCTTCAGAGTTCAGCAAGTCAAAATATAGAGAGGGAGGAGGAAGGGAGATTTAGGTTAGTGTAGTTTCTTGTATTGGAAGAGTTTACTTGGACTACTGTTTATTGCATTGTCTGGAATCTGTTTCTATCTATCTATTTATTCTGTACTGCAGATAAAACCCCATTATTGTTTTTTTTTTTCTTAGTTAAGACAGAAGATTAGTAGAAGTATAATTTCAGCATATTGTTTTTCCTTCCAAGCAATTTTATGTATTTGAATGTTTTTAGCCTTTAATAAAATGAAAAAAAAAACCCAAAAAACAAACCAACCAAAAACAAAACCCACCAAACAGCCCCAAAACTCTGGTAATTATATTAAATTCTTATTAGCATTATCACCAGTGTCACAGGTCAATCAAAGAATTCTAGAGCAAAATATTTTTATCCAAGCTGTATCTTAACTGTCTCTCAACTCACGTGGCATTTCATAGATGTATTTGTCCCTTAGTACCAACCTGAACTACTTTCCCCTCTTGCTCTCCAGCTGTCTGGCTGTGGTCCTCACATTAACTCTTCACCTTTATTCTGGCTGCTCCTGCAGTGAAGGCGGTCTGCAATGCTGGAGGTGCTGTCTGCACTGAGCTCTGTGATAATGTGATGAGTGCAGTGCAAAGCACTTAATCAGACACCTTGTGAGGATGCCATCCACTGTGCAGCCTGCACTGGCAGCATGAGAGGTTTGGATAACCCCAACTGGATGTGAACAAGCACCTGTTTTGTATTAATCTATCTGAAGCTCTCCTGTCCTACTCCTTTCTTCTAGTGGAAGCCCCAGGTGCTTGCACCTCCCAGTGCAGGCTCCCACCTTGCACCAAATCTGGACCCTGAGCCATGCTCAGAGCAAATGCTTGTTCTGGGGAGGGCTGTTTTTAACCCTGGATCAGTTCAATAGTTGAAGACATAAGCACACACTGTACTTCACAAGCAGAGGGGGTGATGCAGGAGCAGGCTGTTGAAGCCAAGGGCTTCCCAGCTTGTGAATTTTGCCTTTGCTATTCACCTGCCACCATTTCAATCCACGGTGCTATGCAGGTGTCAATATGGGCAAAGATACGCTGTGTTAGAGGGACTTCAAAGGGTACACTGAGCTGATTCTATACAGGCATCTAAAATTTACCTGTCATTCTTTAGGCTAAAAGGCCAGGCTGGGCTATTCTGAGCATAGTAGGTTTTGGATAAAATTCTAAAAGTGAAAAAAACCAACAGCACAGCTTGGAACTCAAAATGTCTTCTTTATTAATACTATGGTTAGTTTCCTTCATTCTCTGAGCACAGTTTTACAGGTACTTCTATAATCTTCATACAGCCTTGTTTCTTACCTTTAAAAGGGAAGTGTGAATAGTGGGGGAAAAAAAAAAGCTGAAGCAGCCATAGTTAAGCAACTGGAGCTTCTTCAGTACTGTCTTTTCTCTGTAGCTGTCGCACACAACTACATTTGGAAGTAAAATTAGGTCAGTATTTGGTACAGTGTTTTGGAGTGAGGTGTCTGGGAAACATATATTAGAAATATGCAGTTTAAAAAACCCCAGTGATAGTACTGCAGATCCAGTACAAGTCTCACAGTGAGGCCAAAATTATTACAGATTGTAGCCCCAATGGTCGTAGTTTTTAAAAATATATATTTTCCCTTGAAACAATACAGAATAGATTATCTGTGGTGTTCAGTAACCCAACCTCCCTTTATAAGTAACTTTGAAAATCAGATTGCGTCAATTTGGCTCCAAATTTCATGTCATGTCTTTAAAATTCATTTTTCTATTATGCAATTTAAAGAAATACTTACACTCCTGTAGAACATTGGGAAAATGAAGTAATTAACATTGTGATGTCTTGACAACCCTGTAGTTACAGAAAAGTGTGAGGAAGAAAATGTCATCTCTCTTCGGTGGTTGTTTTAGTGGCTTGTAAGATCCAGGAAAATGCAATCCAAACCCAGTAATAAAGGTTATGACTTTTTCTTTCAAAGTAAAAAAAATTCTAATCTGGAATTTTCAATAGAATTTAGAAGAGAAAGTTATTTTTAAAAACAGGGCAGTCTGCAGTCATCAGCATAATATATGTCAGATAAATGAAACCCTTTCTCTTGGAATTCATTTAGGGTTCCAAACTCTAATTTTGTTGGTTTTGCTTTACCCAAAGAGAATTCAGAAACAGAAATGTATACAACAGTATAAAATTAAGTTATGGAAATTCATAGCAAATGTCTTTATTGAAATAACATTTCTGCAGTGAATGGGGCTTCGTTTGCATTGGAAACTTTGTAAAGTTAAAAGAAAAGACTCCATAGCTTCCTTATCTGTAAATTTCCCCTTTCCAACCAATAACTATGAAAAAGGAAAAAAAAACCCAGAAAAATTAATGCATAGAATCAAGATAAAAGAACTTAATTCTCCTGTTTTGCACTCTGCTCTGAGTCAGGGTTTACTTACCCCCCAGGAATTATGTATACTTTAGAGGAGGTAAAAAACATGGCCTCCTTGCTTCAGATAAGCTGTGCAATGACCATTTTACAGTTTAAGTACCTTCTTTTAATATATTCAATCTGCTATTTCCTTTCTATCCATTATGATGCTATATATTAGGAGCAATGACAAAGACACAGACCTTATGTTCTGGCTTTACATTTTGATTTGAGTTAATTCAACAAGGTTTTATTTTCTCTCCATGGCTTTCCCGCCTCCATGGCTAGCTCTGCACTGTGTTTGAAGCATAGACCATGCTTCACTTAGCACCAACCTTGACCTGCAGTTGGCAGAACATGTACACTATGCCTGGTGTCTGATGCCTCCCTGGTTTGTATTTTTTTAATGTTTTCAAAATATTATGGCAGCAGAAATCTTCCTGCAAGTGTAGATGCCTACAGCCAAGCTTTAAGTTTTTGTCAGGTAGTAATATGGAACATGCTTTTGGCTTAGCCTGGATGCATGGCCAAACATCATGAGTCTGTTGGCTGATGATCAAAGAAGCCGCTCTGCTGAGCATAGCTGGTTGGTAGCCAAAGGGGAGCTGGTTATACTCAGTACTGCCAGTTCTTCTTGGCTAGTCCAGAGTCAGTGAAACATACCTATAATCTGGAATTGATACCTGGAAAATATAACATGACAGTGGCTATCAGGAACATAAAGAACAGGTGGAAGAGAGGAGGTGGGATCAATGCACATCTTTCAGGATTGGGCAGATAGCTTTACAGGATGTTTTATTAATTGAACTGTTGTTCCTGGATAGCTATTTCTTAACAAAGATGGATATTAGTTTTGATACCAGTTTTAAAGTTAGGCTGCAGGTTTCAGACAGCCTTTCTGCATGACCCTGCTTCCTGCACAGCCCATGTCTGTGGCACAGGGGGAGGGGACAGGCATTCCGCTGCAGATAAATGCATACAAGTGCTATTGCAACTAGTGGCAGTTGCTCATGTATATCAACAGAAAATACTAAGCTGAAACCACGAGTTGAAATCTCCTCAGTTCTACACACAAAGGATCTGTGGCAAAGTTTCCCAAAGGCTGGTGTTTCACGCACTCACCAATTGTGCATCTTGTTATTCATAATAGCTGTCAGCTTGATAAGACTTCAGCAGAGATGGGTATAAGGTCACATAACAACTTGCAGTTGCACAGAGAGCTTGCCTTTCCCTTTTATCAGTAAATGACATACAGGCTGCTGTGGCAATTCCTACTTATCCTAAGGGAAGATCTACCACTGATGGAGGACTTGGTTGCCTTTACAGGTTAGTCTGCTTCCACTCTGCTGGCTTGTCTTCAAGGCTGAAGATGTTGACATCACCCTCCATTGGGTTGATGTCTCCCATTTCTCTAGTTTCTAATTTCAGCTTTATTTCTTCTTCCAGAACTGATAAAGGAAATTCCATTCCTCATTTCTAATCCAAAAATTTCCTGGAAGCTCTCTATCCCAGCTGAGTCTTGTGGTAGCTTTATGACCTCCAGACAATGCCTGACTGGTCTCCACAGAAATTGTTATAAAAGAAATTGAGGCTTTACTCTGCTCCGGAAGCTAACTGCTATGCCTCTGAAAATCTCTTTTGGCTAGAACAAATGTTGAGGAGGAGAAGAAGAGAAGGAAATCATGGTTTTATTTCACGCAGCAGACTTCTGAACTGTTTACCAAGGACTGACTATAAAACCAACACTTCTTTTTACTTATATTTGCTACAGGCTGGGATTTCTGATATATAAGCAATGCTTGCCTGAAGCTTTTATGGTGTATAACCTAATAGCTATCATTTGTTTTTAGAAAAGGAAGAAATCCCATCTAAGGAAACAGATGATGGTGAGACTATCCACCAAGATCTGGACAAGATCAACTGTAAGAAAAGAACCGCAGTTACCATCTGAGAAGCAAAGCCTTGTCTACAGTTTGAGGGGCTGCTATTTCTCTTTGAAAGGCCCTAAATGTGGGCAAGCAGCTGATATTCACAGAATCATTTGCATGTTATGCTATCTGCTCTGCAATTACTGGCCTTTCTGAAGAACTGGCTTTCCTACTGTACAGTTTGTTGTGGTTTGTATGATATCATTTCTCTTAAGAATGGAAAAAAAAAAATTCATACAAGAGAAAAGGACAAACATCTGTGCTCTTAGATTACATTTAGCAACCAGAAAGCAATATAAAGACCTATTTACATATAGTTAATAGAATCAAAGAGTCAAACCCCATGTTGGTTTACCTTCAAATTATCAGACTTTATTTTTGTTAAGAGTATGCAAAATTGCACATTTCTTCTCTTAGTTTCCCCCCCTAAAGGCAGTTCAAAAAAGGCTGTGTAGCCCGTCATTCCTGTTAGGAAATATTTTTTTTCTCAGAAACCATTTCCTTCAGAGTCTATAAGATTGTAAGATTGAGAGGACATAAAAGCATGGATGGAGAGGAAATACTAGAGTAAAACAAGAACTGCTTGGGGACAAAGTGTACTACACCATCGTTCCTGTATTCTTTACCATTTCTTACTCTTGCACCTAGTTCAAAAAGTAAGGAAAAAAGTCTGTTTGGACAGTTAAATAAATGGATTGCTGTGGTTTACACTCCAAACAATAAAACACCATCTAATCTTTGCAGTATTACAGATAGAATCAATGGGTAAAAACTTCTATGTAAAATCTCCCAAGAGCGTTGTTGTGATGCAGACAGATGACCTAGTGCTATCAGAAGAGGTTAGTTCTCAAATACCCTATCTGTGTCTCCTGATGGAAAGAAAAGACAAACTAAAAACTGAATGGAAATTCAATTGTCATGAGCTAGCTTTCTTACAACACATGTAAGCTGCATTTGGAGAAAGATGTGAACCTTGTTCTGCAGTAAGATGTATAGGGTGCAGAGGACTGTCTAACAGTTCTTGTTAATACCTGTAATTATTTTTCCTACTTTATTCTTCATACTGGAAGCCATTCAGCAAGTGCAGAATCTTGGGTAAAACTAAGGAAACAATCCACAAAAAAGTGATACGAACATTTCAGTTCAATTGTGTTAGCTTTTGTAACCCTAATGTGGTGCATTTTTTTTTGTTTGTTTTGTTTTGTTTTTATATTAAATAAGGTTTAAGGAGAAACCTTTTATATCCCATAGAAATTCCTATCCCATAGACAGCTCCGTGTTTATGCTTAAATTTTGCTGTCTATGATTGTGAAATCAAATTGCTTGGTCAGCCTAATACCAGAATATTGCATTAACATGGTAGTGACTGAAGGCTAGAAAACACACACTTAATCACTGATTCAGATTTTTAGGAGTGTTTTATACACTGTCATGGCCTTGTATGTAAAATGACTAATTTCAAAATGTATGCAAGGAGCAGGACTTGGAGGCAAAACCTCACTCGGAAATTTTCAAAAACCTTAAAATGTGGCAGCCTTTAGTCCCACAACTAGCTACTGGAAGCAGTGGGAACGTGGAGGGACAGAAGCAAATCTTGCAGAGGAGACAGCCATAGACAGCAGTCTGCCAGCAAGGCAGAACACAGGTGGCATGGAAAGCACCTTTCCATTTTGGTTTTCTTTTCATCTAAAAGAGAGTGTAACTAGAATAGAAGGAGGCATACAAACTTGGGGATACCATCAAGACTTTTCAAAGATTTTGAAAAAATCAGTGAGAGGATGTTTATTCTGGAACAGACATGGAGAAAGCCCTTCCCAGTATCACAGGCTAGTCAGAGCATTCTCCTCAGCGCTGACAGCAGCAGATAAGGGAGGTGAACATGAGGCAATTGCTTCAATCAGTGTTCTCTCCTCAGTCTGTATGAATTACTATTAATAAAACATGAAATGCCTTCAAGAATAGTATAGCCAAGAGCCTAATGTCAAGTTGAAGCTTGTTCATTCTCATAAAAAGAGCTGATTTAGAAGAAATGGCATTTTCCAGCAAGAACACACTTAGAAGACCTCTCAGCCAGCTTTGTTTTAATCACAACACAATCTCTGAAAATGGAACAAGAAGTGATCTTAACAGAAGAACCAAAATCCAAATGTCTCTTTCCAAGATCTCCATCAATGTGTCTAATTCCATGGATAACAGTAAAAACTGAAGAGTTGTGTCCTGTAAAAAAATAGATAGAAGAAAAATTTTTGGGTTCCCTCAGCTCTTATATTGATGCTTCCTTTGAGTGTATCACTTCAACTTTGTCTCTTGTTTTCTTTGTTTCTTTTTCTTCTTTCTACTTACTGTCTGTAATTTCTATCTACAGGATAATTTATTTTTTTTTTAATAAGAATTTATCCATTTACTCAGATTTCATCACTAGCAACAAATAAATATATATGGATGGCTTGGCAACGTTATGTCTGTGCAGACACTGGATGAGACTGGAATGTACACATTTGCTGCTTCTTGGCATTCACTAGTAGTTGGCCATTAGTTCTATTCTCTGACTATGCTATACCTTTATTTCCTTCTCTCTATTCTAAATAATCTTATCTATTATCACAATAAACATTGCTGACTTTGTGACTAAAATCTGACACAGACATGCAAAAACATGTTGATTTTATCTGTTAGGAAAATTGACAGGGAGTACCAAGTCACAATGAGAAACAAGGACCCATAAAGGACTGAACCCACACAGTTGGTCTGAGCTCAATAATGCTCAAAGATCAAAAAGAGATGAAGAAACTGCCTGTTGGTATAAGCACAGGCACAGATGCTTGGCTCAAGGGAGAAGGGGTGGCAGTGGGTTGAAGCAGTCTATGTGGAAACAGGTTATAGTAGGTGTTCAGAAACAAGCTAAGATTTCAGGCTCTGCTTGGTATGAATCAGACAAAAATGCTTTTGGAAGAGATCCTGAATCCTGCAACTTGCTTTGATTTTTGCTTTTTTGTCCTGTGGATACTTCTTAGCTGTCAAGTATAATTTAATTTCCTCCTAGAAGGCAGATTCTCTTTTATCAAAACCAGCTAGCCTCTTTTGTGATTGTTACACAATGCAAAAAAATCATATAATTATGTCAGTTGAACTATTTTGCAGAGTTGGAGAACCTATGCAGAAGTAAATTTAGATGGTTTCTTTTTTGTATATGCTGTCTTCTGTTAGTTTTTCTCATGAATTTCAGCCCCAGAAGTGCCAAATCCTAACCTCAGCTGTAAACATATAATTAACATGAAGTCATTAGTAGTAGCCTAACTTTAGAGCCCTCCTCATTTTATCAGAAAAGCAGTTTCCAGGTCTACAATTTACATTGTTTTATTTCAGTGCCTTCCTTATGGTGGCATAAGGCTTGTGCCTTTCATTGCACTTAAAGAAGAATAATGAAAGAATGACTCTTTATCTGCCACTACCTCCAAAAATGCAAAAAGAGCATGAAGACAGTGTAATACACTTCTTCACAGACAATTATAAAACATTTTTAGCAAGTTTAGACTTATATGCTCTGTGCTGTAAAACTTGGTAATGTGTGGGAGTGTGCCTTTTTTTTGTCAGCCTCTGTATGTGTTTGGGGGATGCTAACGGTGGGATGGGGTCAGAAGTGGAGAAACTTCCTTCTGCCTACTTGTCTTTACAGTTCTCCAGGCATATGGAGCTGCTGAGGCACTAAACTGTATGGAATAAGTGAGTTACTCATTACCGATCTCTCAGGGAATATTTTGGAAATTTGGAGCCTTTGACCATAGAGTTGCATGGGACACTCGGATACTAGTTTGAGCAGTGCATTTCATTTATTCTTAGACAAGAAATTATGTATTCAATACATGAATAAAAATGTGGGGTTTTTCTACATGCTTTCAAATTGTGTCTGATCTTAATGGCACAAAAATACACAAATTATATCTCCATTCCCCTACATCCATGTGGAGAGATTAGTCACTCTATTGTCTTAATGCTTACCTAGCACTGAAAGCTGTGAGGCTTGTGACACCAGCACAGGGAGTGTCTCAAGCTAATAGCCATCTCCTTTTTCTCTCCTCATGGGTGACCTCTGAGCTCTAAATAAACTCCTCAGAGGACTAGATAGAGCTTGTGTTTCCCCTTTATGCTTTATCAGCAGACAACAGAAACCAGAACTAAGCTATCATTCCCAGTTCTCTGAAGAGCATTCAATGTACTGAGGATGGAAAATCTGTTTTGTAAGAAGCCATTGGATAGGAACATTTCTTTTTGGTTTCAGTTTGGAAAAAAACCTCCAGAATTTAAAATTCCTCATGTGCAGGGGAAGACAAACAAATAAAAGATAGTTCCCAATACAATGTGCAATATGGATAATTACCTCTACCTCCTCCTAAGACAAAAAGGTATTTAATGTCAAACATGTCCTTCTGTAGCTAAAAGGCATACATTTTGATATTTGTTTGGACCTTTTTCTGTTTTAGTGAAAGAAGTTATGGATGGAGTGGTCATGATTACAGTAAACAGTTGTCTTCTGATGCCAAATGGCTCAATCAAAGCTTTCTCACTGAGTGCTGGTTATATCACTTGGCAGTTTTGCTTTTGCCCTAGGCAGGAGAGGACAAACTGTGGCTCAGCCTAAGACAACAATGAAGGGGTGCTAAAGCCCAAAAAGCTCCTTGAAAGTTGTTACAGAAGTAACAGAAAAGAGAGTATACCCTCCACTCTTCACCCAAAGGAGTGAAAGGGCCTTACCATTAGGAGAAGAAAGGGAGACCTGGTTCTGTTCTGCTCTCTTTGAAGTGCCATAATTAGAGCTTCTCTGCTGCAAGAAGATAAGTGTTCTGATTCTAGTTAAAAATCATATTAGCTTCTTTCTGTGGAAACTAGAAAGGCATTTTGTGACATAATATTAAAAATAATTCTTGGGTCTTCTCTGAAATTAACATCAACCATTACTCAAAGGGTCTCTCTAGTCCAAATCGAGACTTTTTACTATTTTTATCATTAATTTCTAGACTTAAAATAATATAATGAAAAATGCTTATTTTCTGGGATGAACTGGAAGGGCAACTAGAGGCTTTAATGGGTGATAACTTATGCTGCAAATGCATGCCTGAAACAGTGTTTATAAATATCCCACTTAATGGAAAAAAAGTTATGAGTGGTGATAGAAATCTATCTGGCAAAAAAAAATATGCTATCTGCCAGAAAGTACAGATTCCCAGTACAACTGCAATGCAGGTCCAGCTGTGTTAAAAAGCCATATATTAAAGATAATTAAAACATTATAAATCACCACTCAAAATGATTTGTTCCAGAGGTAGTCTTCTGAGTGAACTGCTACTGAAGATTCTTTAAACTTTTTTCTTAAACGCACTGATTCTCTTCACTAAAAAAAGGACAAAGCCAATGCCTGGGGGTGAAAAATGTCACCAAAAGAGCACTTTCAGCTTATCCATAAGCAATCTAACAAGACTTTATCAGAAAAGTCTTATCTTTCCCACACATTCACAACTTCTTCCAGAAATCTATATACTATAGTAAGGTGCAGTGCTATTGACTTTCTCTGAGGCGTGTGCCTCCACAGTATTTCACTTTATTCCAGTTTCTAATTTTCTCATATATATATAAAAATATGTACATATATATATAAATCTCCCAATGAAAGGGAAGCTAGCACTAACTGAAACATATCCTCAATGTCTGTCAGCAGCTGTAACAGGACTTAACTATAACCGAATACCAAAAGGGAAGGAAAAATTCTCTCATGGCAAGCAGCACTTTTTTAGGACATTTGATATGCAATATTATGTACTATAAGCTACAGTTAAACAGAAACAATCAACTTGATGACATATACCACATCTCTGGGTCATAGGCAGCTTGACAGTGTTTTTGCCTTGAGCCATAGCCATGTCAGCTTTAATGTGACATTTAGCATATTTAACCATGAACATATGACACATCTTTAGAAATCCTTATAGTATAAACAGCCTATTTTTTTACATGCATAATTGCCAACAACAGTAAATAAAATCCAGCGTGAAGTGACATTTTGTAAGACCTTATCTGTTTTGTCCTGTGGCATTAGTCTAGCATATGCTACAGAACACAAGGCATATCCTGTATTGTTTTTCTTTAAATCCTGCACATTGACATTATCTTTAACATTCATTGGTAATTGTAGCAAGGAATGTGAACTTTTCCTGGAATTGATCCGTCCTTTCTTTTCCTTTGTATTTTCACGTCCTTTGGACACCAAGTTACTATACAAAATCCCTGTGAGTGACTTGCAACTTACGACAAAGAGTAGCAGGACTTAATTTGGAAAGAATCATTAACTGCATATGACATCATCGCAGTGTGTAGCATTAGCTGGACAATATATCTGATGATACTTAAATCTCTAACACTCTGGAGTCAGCTGTTTGGCATAAGGCACCTTTGAAGTTGACTGATTCTTTACATCTGGGGACTCAGCTGGGTTCTTTGAAAGACATAAATGCTGTGTATTTTCTTTTAGCATACTGGTATTCCCATTTATTGTCAGTCTTCCTTGTTTTTTCAGGATATACTCCTACATAGAAACCTACACTTCCAATATAATGATCTTGTTAAATAATAGTATGAGAACATAGAATCCAGACTCTGAATTTCTTAGGAATATTTAGATCTCGACTCTGATCAAAGTTAAAAGAAATGTGCTTTTAACTTCGATGTTTATCTCGGTGAGATTCTGCTATCAATTTTTAGCCTTGAGACATCTAATGGATATGAGCGATTCCTCCTCAGCACAGTTCTATGACAAGTTTAAATATCCACATCATTTTATAAAAAACAAATTTTGCCAATTCTGTTTTTATATACAGCCCTCATAAGAAAACAGTTCCCATCCTTACATCTGTAAGGTCATACACAATAGAAATGAAGAATTATTGTCTGGTTCACACACACATTTACCCGTATGTATACACACACACACATATCTAAAACAGAAACCATTAATTCTTTCTGACTGTATTAGCCAAAATTCAGCTAAGTTAACATTCAAAATTAAGAAAGATCGTGATATTGGATTGGAGATACCCTTCAGGTTTGTTTTCTAACTGAAATTTTGAGCAGTTATTTGCAGCTCTCAGAGCCTTTTAGGATTGGGCGGCTTGACATGAGTCAGCTCTGTGAGTGATATATCGTAATTACACTTTTTAAGAGGACTGATCATTTTGTCAGCAGTCACAGGTAAATATTGCAACAGAGTGTACTGGAATTTGGGACCTGGTGAAGGAAGAAGAATATGCCCTCCTCAATTTCTCACTAATTTGAGCCATTTCTTTATCAGTATGACAGATGGTTATGCCAGCCAAGGATGTAGTGATAGAGACTCAGGGATCTACTTCTTCTTAATCAAAAGCATACTTGGTCATATAGGTTGAACTTTGTGTAAATTAAGAAGGTATATTATGGGGAAATGTATATGTATACATCTATATGGGGAAGTTTTTTAGTGAACATCTTTGACAGAGCTTTTATTGCAATATGCACCAGTCTTTTACTCTAATACAGACAATACTATAGACAAATGCATAGCAAAAAACAACCAAGCAAACAAAAAAACAACAACAAAACAATACAACCAAAAACCTCTTGCCATCCTTATGTCTATGGTGTCTATATTAAAAATGGAGTTTTATTGTTACGAAGACTAAAACTCTTGCCTCTGCCTGTGTGATAGAATAGCAGGATAGAGCACATTGCAATAACAGTAGCAGTTGATTGCTAATATATTCTCATTGTCAAGATTGTCTCTGTGTCATGCTTTGTGTGGCTTGAAGTTTCTTCATCTTGCTATAAATCCACACAAATTACTTCATATGGAATTATTTTTCTGATAACCTGCCAAAATTTCATCTGCTGTTACAGAAACTTAATTTTTCATTTAGTCACAGGAAATTTCATAGCATTTCTTCCCCTGTGTAAATTAAGAGAATTTAGTATCAATGACCAGCTGATGATCACCTTGTTCACAGATTTCAGTTGGCTCTTTTATGTTCCTTCTCTTCAGATGGGCAGTGATTCCTGAGTCCAGCTTCACAAAGAAGATAGCAGAAGTTATTTATCCACATTTTTTTAACTACTATCTACATTCTGTTTTCTTCTCAAGCTGGTTTATATAGATATTTGTAATAAACTCTCTAACCTGCATCTTTCTAAAACAAGAGTTGTTCTAGCCTGACCAGCAGTTCTGCGCATTTCAAAGGAGCAAAGCTAAAGTACTGCAACAGGGCTATGAAAGAAGCCAGGCTGGATAGTCATAATGATTTATACTGACCTGGTGAAAAGAGAAGAAAACAATTCCAGTAGGCAACTATGTTTCCTTTGCTACTCTTGAACTAGATGCCCAGATAACTGTGGTACACTTCGATGTTACAATCAGGTCAGGTCAGTACTGTATAAACACTATGGCTCAGAAAGTACCTGGTACATTTTGCAGTACTGAAGTGATTGTATTCTGAAGTTTGATTTACTTTCTTTTTTTGCTTATTAATGAAGTATGTGGTTAAGTTCTGAATAATACAAAACCAGAAATTTCTCAGCCACACCTTTGTGCTAAAATTGGTTTTAACTAAAAATGGTCTGATGTCTGTAACATGCTTGTGTTATAAGAAACAAGTATGGAAAATGGGATCTATCTGAACTAACTGAAAAAAAAAAAACAACAAAAAACAAAGCACACTAATCTTTTTCAGAGAATTTACAAGTTTTCAAACTATCATCTAAAACTGAAGTTTTACAGAACAATTTTTTTTTTTGTTATATATATTACCTATAAATATGGTATCTGATATATGGCTTAATAATATGTGCTTGGAACACTTTTTTTTTTCCCCATAATAACTAATAGCAATCATTTCATACATTGAATGTGCATATGCTGTAAATTATTTCTGTTTTATTTATTGGGATTTCATGGATGTTGCTTTGTGAAAGATTTCTATTGCAAAGTTCTGGGTGATATGCTAAAATTATGAACTGTTTCAATGTGCTGAGAGACATCTGTGAGTTGATTAGGGTTTATGAAGTACCTGCTAAAGCAAGAGAAATCCCCAGTCATGTTGGGACTTTAGATGTGAATGGTTAGTAATATTGACTGATGGCGAGACAAATGATTCCTCCAACTATATATATATATATATATATTTAAATTGCAAAGAGTAGAAAATCTATGACCAGATCAAAAAGTCATAACTGACAAAATAAGATATTTTCTAGAAGAATTAAAAGGGTTTAGGTCTTTCACAAGAATAAAAAGTGATGGACTAAAAGGAGAATTGGAGAGATGTCCTTATATAGCAGAAGAGACATAATTAGCTGCTGGACCATCTGAGGTCAAAGGAAGTTTATGTGGAATGGATAAAAAAAAAGAGATGTAAGCAGACAGACTGAGACATTCTCTGATTTGAAAGGGAGGCCCTGGGAGGACAGTGGATGCTCAGGAGAACAGTTAACCACAGGACTGACTAACAGCAGGGAACTCAGGGTAGGATGTTCCTAGATTACTGCACAGCCTCTCTGTCAGCACTGGGACCATCTCCAGACTCATAGTGAGTCACAGACTAACCCACCAAGAAAAGAATTTCAAAACTTCTATCTGAAGAAAGGAAAATTTGACTCACTGATCTTCCCATCTGCACTGTGCTGTGCTTCAGTTCCTGAGGTTTACAGTGAGGGTAATGATGTTTGCATAACAGCATAAATAAAAGGACAGACATGGTACTTGTTGAGTGTTACAGTTAAGAATATGTAGCAAAATGCCCAAAAGTTAGCATCTGGGTTTGTATTGTAGATATAGTTTTCTGTCCGAGCTTACAAGAACATTTGAAGATTTTACTACACATCCTTTATTTCCTAATTCTTAACTAACAACATAACTTTAACTTGTATTTATAGCTCATCTATACTTAACTATTAATGGGTGTCAGGTATGTTCCTTAATTCTTCTTAGTTCCTTTGTTCTTCTAGGACATTTTTTAATTTTTCACAAAACATTTGTTTTTAAATCTCTAACACTTAAATTCGAAATTCTCTAACATATGGTCAAGAAAGAAGCACTATAGTAATTTGCTTTTTAGACTTAACATACTTTATTACATCATGCCTGCATGTATGTCTCTTTGCATGGTTATATTAATCCATTTTAAACTGTTGATCTTATCAAGCTAAAACAAATTAACATAAACTGTCAAACAACAGATTTCGAATGTGGGGTTAATTTAATGTAAATTTCAGTTTTATTTGCAATATCTTGGTATGTTTTTCTCCTTGCTTAGCCTTATATTGTTGTCTTTCAATTTGGAAATCAATCTATATAGGTGTCTTCTTAACATCTCAATCCTTTAGAAGAGGGCTGATATGTTGTTTGATGATTTATCCAGTTAAAAGCTGAATGATGTTAACTTTTTTCAATAATAGGTTTTCCTTTCATTGAATACTAATAGGTACTGAATTTTTAGACTTTTTTTTCCTCCAGGAGCATTTTCTGACAAAAATATTATGTTTTCAGTAAGACTTGATGGAAATACTTTTTATAAGATAAAGTGGTTTTAATGCAAATGCTCTCAAGAGAAAGTAGTACCCTAGCCAGTTTTAACAATGGAACAGTTTTGTCAAAATAGAGACTTGGATATGGAGGAAAATATGATTAATAATTTTTATTTAAGTTGCTGGAGTTATAAGTGTGTGTATCAGCATATTGTGTTATTTTTTTGTCATAGTAATTTTTTTCAGTGACAATTGTGTTTTGTTGCAAAATGTCCATAGCTTCCCATTTTTATTGGTAGGCGTTATGGGGAATACTCCCATGAGGTCAATTTCTGGTTAAAAAGACAAAAGAAATATCTTTCAACCTACCTACCATGTACTACTCATTGAACTGTATAAAACTTTGTGTAAGACCACACTCTGTCTGTAATAAAGAATGAGGAAATTAAAGGGATTTAAAAAAAAACCCTAAACCTTAGGATAAGAAAACATCTATGTCTTAGTTTGAATCCTGTAATCTCCCCACATCTTCCTTCTTTGCTGAAAATCACACTGCAAGTTTTTTTATTCTCCTATTGCTCTGTCATACATGGCACTGCCTCTGAGGAGCATCTCACTGACCTGCTGCCTTTTAACACATGAAGGTTCTTTCCTCACTTGTTTGGTTTTAGGAAGAGTCTAACTGCCCTGTTTTCCTACTTTCCCATCTGTTTATGTCATCATACTTCTTCAGCAAACAAAATATTGTAACCTGTAAGGGATAAGTCAGAGCAAATAAAGTACTTAACAAGCCAGCATTAACAAATTGCTCCCGACTAGTTACAGACAGGCACCACAAGGTGCCTGAATGCTGCAGTGGGTGTGAAGGGCAATGATGCCTGCTCAGAGCCCTGCACCACAGATGCCTCTGGCTTCATCCCCTGACACATAGCTCAGTGATGTTGGTCCAAACCTCCTAGACTGTGCCACCAAAGACATGCTGCTGGTCTCTACAGTCGGGGGCTCATGGACATCAGAGTGGAGTAGCTATACTTCACTGCTGACACACAGAAACATCCCACAAGAGGAAGCCATTTGAAAAAATGTTTTTAAGTTAATGTAAATTCATTAGAAATGGAAAGTCTTATTTAGACTGATGCAATCTCCTTCATTACACGAGAGTTTGCCTAGTTTATCTCGTGATATTATTTGGTCGGCTCTGTCTGTCAGTATAACCTGTATCTGTGGTATAAAATAATATTAGGTGTTTGAAGAAATACATATTTATATACAAATATATGCATGTATTTT
>JANHGN010016498.1:0-12232 GCA_024605025.1 Megaceryle maxima
ATAAAATTTAATAAAATTATTAAAACTTATAAAAAATTCTGAAAAACAAACCATATTTTCTCAGGCTGCTGTTCCCACTTGAATAATCACATCATTAAAAATTAAAAGTTTGAGCTGCATGTCTTGGCACATCCCTACTTGTGAATCTACAATGTAATGAAGTTGTTTACTGTGAAGAAGAGAAGAAAAATATTGCATTTAGGAAGATCAGTAGAGCAGGCATGGGAGGTCTAACCATTATCTTTTTTCTGCAGCAAATCTTCATAGGAGGGTTTCCAGTGACATTGTAAAAGAAGACAGAGATTAAAGTTAAACAAATGTATTCATAGAAGCAAAATTAAAAATGTCTGTAGAATCATAGAATCATATGGCTGCCATGAGCAGCCAGTTTCTCCAGAAGAATGCTTTAGGAAACTTTACTAAAGTCTAAGTAGAAAGCATCCACAGCTTTTCTTTCTTACACTAAGCTGGTAATCTTGTATAGGAGATCAGGTTACTGAAGAAGGACCTGCCTCTTATAAACCCATTCTGACTGGGCCTGGTCACTTGGTTGTATAGTATGTTCCTCATGATGGCACTCAAGATGATCTGCTCCGTAACCTTTCCTGACACTGACAGGCCTGAAGTTCCCCAGATACTCCTTCTGGCCCTTCTTGTAGATGGGCATCACATCTGCTAACCTCCAGTCAACTGGGATCTCCCCCGTTATCTAGGACTGTTGATAAAGAACAGAAAGTGTTTTGGTGAGTACAGAG
This sequence comes from Megaceryle maxima, assembly GCA_024605025.1. Taxonomy (NCBI): domain Eukaryota; kingdom Metazoa; phylum Chordata; class Aves; order Coraciiformes; family Cerylidae; genus Megaceryle; species Megaceryle maxima. The sequence continues at coordinate 756 of JANHGN010016498.1, forward strand.
GTACAATCAACTTCCCTAGTCCTGCTGGCCACACTATTTCTGACACAAGCCTTCTTGGCCACCTAGGCACATTGCTGGCTTTAAAGGCATTCTCACTGGATGACTTGCAGAATGTCTGGTGCATGTTTTATCATCAGCAACACAGTCAAGGAATCCCTGTTTATCTGATAAAAGGAGCAACACTAAATGATTCAGTTAAAGATTTCCAGGTTGGTATTGCTAAATCATTTGTGAGAAGTCAATTCTGAGAGAAGCATACACACCCTCATCACAGAATTTAAGGACTTTGCTTATATCAAGGTAGTAGTCCAACTGGCTGGTCCTGAAGATGCTGACATTTTCTTATTAATGTTGCAGCAGGTTTGATGTATTTGTTTTGTTCCCTGACTGGATGCCTAATATGACGAGGAAAGATATTTCATAGAAATGGTTCTTGTAGACATGCAACTGATTGCAAAGTGAGGAGTGGGACATGTTTGCCTGTGACCATTTTGCAAGGATTACCTTATACAACAGTACAACAGTGACACTTCTGTTACTTTATACTTTAGGGGTATTTATCAGTCTTGGTTTTGGAAGAACATGATGGGCACTAGTTGTCAGCTGATCCCAAGATGCATATAAAATGAATGTAAATATTTGAATAATCTTTGGGGTTTTTTTGTTTTTTTTTTTTTTTTTGGTTTGGTTTGGTTTTTTACAAATTCATTCTTGAATGCAGTTTTCCACTGATTTTCTGTCTATAAGAATCTAGCTAAATTATCTGTAATTTTACAGGAAAGTTTATATCTACACTTCCCATTCAAAGCTCAAGCACCAATATATCAGTGAAAAGCTATGATAAGACTAAGCAACTTATGTAGCATGGAAAAAAAACACATTCCATTGCCTCTTATTCAAGATGCAAACCACTATGGGATGCTCACTTTGTTCTGGATATTAACGAATTCTAGTGTACTTTTCCTTTTTCATGGAAGGTCTTGTACCTAAATTGGAGAATGCAGTGTAAAGAATGTGTGTTTTCACCGGAAACAAGCGTGATGAATCATCCTTATCCTGAGCATCTAAAAATTAGAAAATCAGGACACCTTAAGACTCCTTTTATTATCAGTGGAGAGAAAAAAATCATGTTGTCCTGTGATCAGAGTCCAACACAGGGCACATTAATCCTTATCTGATAGTGCCTATCTTCCTCTCTTGGTTATAAAGTATGCTACAGGGATTAGGTTGGGCTTGACATCTCATGTTCAGACCTCTTAAATTAGACAATACAGCTCCCACTCTACAGATCTTCTCCTACATGCTTTGTAGAATAAGGTTGGTGGAACGAAAACGTGATTTTATGTTTTAACTACACTGCTAGCAAACTTTTGTATGGGTATCTAACTTTACTCTTTTTCATGGTTTTCCTTCCTTAATTTTAAGTTGAACTATAGATTCTTATCTTAAATTTATTTAACACCTCATATATTTGCCATTTACTTCTTTACTGCAAAACATTTACATGCATTCTATATGAGTATCAAGCATAAATCAATGAAATAGTAAGAACACCCCTATGTTATGACTCGACTCCGAAAAATCTTGAAAAGCACATATTTTATAAAAACTGTATATTATGAATACTTCATTTGAATTTCTCATTACCACTATTAATGATAACCTGAGTGTGTCATCTTGAAAGTGTCTATCATCTAGCTCGTGTGCTACAGAAATACACAGTAATATTCTTCTGGTCAGTTACCAAATCCATAAAAGATACTATTTCCAATATTTTGCTTGCTGTTCTGTATGTCTGTAAGAAACTGTAGGCATATGTCAAGTTCTTAGTCATCTATGCAGCTACAGAAATAATACAGCATCAATCAGTCTTGAAAACTGAGTTGAAGTTGGCAATTGTATTTTTCTATGCAGTCATTAAAAATTTAATATTTCCTCTTGTCCTCCAGGGACTAAATTCAAGAAAAATTACTTCCTTTCTAAATGGTCTCACTTCTGCCAAGTGCCCCAAGTAAGCCTTTCCTATGATAGATTGTGCTTGGTTCCACACAGCTACTACCTGCTCTGTTTGGAGAACGTAATCAGACTTGTCCAGACGTCTTTGCCTTCTTGCCTGCTAGATAAAGACTCTATTTGAGACATTTTAAAAATAGCCCATTTGCAGCCAAGGTCTTAGGTGTGTGTCAAAACACTAAGAGTGGTATACTATTTTAAAGACACATTTAAATTGAAGTTATTTCCTTAAATTGTTCTAGGTGCAAGGGAAAACAAGGAATTGAATAAGAAAAATGTAAAAAATACATTTAGCATTATGGAGTGGTTTCCATCTATTAGGATACACAAGTAATTTACATTTCAATATGTATTTAGTGAACAGATAATGACTGTGCTTCAAAATATTCTTACAATATGTATTTTATAATTCCTTTCTAGACCTCGTTTTGAGTAAGATTAATCTATGTTTCCTAAACACCAATATTCAGAAATGGGGAATGATGAAAAAATATTCAGCAACATTTCAAGTACTTGTGAATATAATTTATTTTTTCATTATTATTATTATTATCTATTTTCATTAGTTTTTCTGTGACTGGAGAAACAATTTGTGCTGGGTTCATATGAAAGCTCACATAATAAACCTGTTGTCAAGGTAAACTTAATTACTAATTAGAAAATGTTTTGGGACTGCTCCTTCAGGTAAAAGAGAAATCATCGAGTAACCTGAACACAGTATTACAGAGAAACATAGAGCTACCATATTAAAAGTCAAAGCCTTAGAGTTATAGTCCCAATCTCCAAATATTCAAAGAAAGAAATTTATTGTCATAAAAATGGAAACAATTATAAATAGTAATGACAGCCCCTTCAGCTTGTGGATACTTGTAGGTGTCCTTTCAGCAAAGAGTGGTGAGATCTGTATGAGCCACCTGTGCAAATCATGGTCTGGAGAAGAGGTGATTTGTTCCCAAGAACATCATACCATCTATCAAGATGAAAGTGGTATTGAAATATTCCTCTCAGTAGAAAACCCATCAGCAGAAGGCGTACTTCTGAATAAGGTATTTAAACCAAAGGAGAAACTGCTCATCTTCACACCTTTTCTTCTAGTCCTGATTCCTTCCTGATGCCTTGTTGTCATGTCCCATTCAGTGGACAACGAGGGAGGTGAATCTTTGTGATCTCCTAACAGGGGCTCTCCCTGCATGGCAGGGCTGCCGGGCCGGCAGAGTCATGACAGTGACTCCAAGGAACAATAACAAAACAACTGATTGGTTCTCCTTAATGGAACAATCAACAAACGGCACGGATAAAGGGGTTATTTTCGGAGGCAATTATTTTACGGCGCAACTAAATTTTGAGGGAAAAGAAGAAAGAGTTATTAGAAAAGAGCAAAAGAGAGGGGGAGTGAGAGAGTGAGGAAGAGAGAGAGAGAGAAAGAGAAAAAGTCCTCACCACCTGTGGATCCAGAGACGTCTCACTGGATCCGTCCAAGTCTTCCATTCTCCTGTGGTGAGCGCACACTGATCAATATTTTCCTGTCCCTTTATACCCTTGAGATATCTGGGTGGCATTCCCAATTTCCACGGGAAGTGGCGTTGATTTGCATGAGCCCGACGAGCTAGAAGTAGTGTGGCACCTGCCATCCACCTCCCCCATGGTGCAGTCAGCAGGAGCTCTTCACTAAAGAAGAGTCCCACCTACAAAGAACTTCTTTTCATTAAAGCATATCTGCAAGGAGCCAAAGGGGAGGCACAGAGACATTGGAAGCAATCAACACTTCTCCCCTCCAGACAGGTCTTTCCAGACCTTATCACCACACAAGGTTTGAGGCACACAATAGCCAGGCTCTTACACCTGCCAAGAATGAAATATGGAGGGCTTCAGAAAGAGTCTACTCCATGTCCTGTGAAGGCCTCACTGCCAGGTTAGGTTTGCTGTTTCCATATTTTTATTCCATGGAGAGAACAGAACTCTTTCCAAACAACCACCAAACAACAGGAGGAGAACCACTGAGAGACACACAATTTAAAAAGAGAAAGAATATCTAAAGATTTCATGTGTTTTTGGGGTTTTTTTATTATTATTTTCAGAACACTCACTGCCTTTGAAAATTCCTTACTAAATATATTTTTTTTATAAAAGGTGGTTTTGTACCAAAATAGAATGCATTATCCATTCAGTATCCATGGTAACTTTGTTTCTTATTAAATGGAAGAGGAAAAAAGCCTAATTATCTGACATAACCTTTTATTTGTAAAAGTGTTCTGCTATACCTTTAATGACTGCTGTATATTGAAAGACACCATTTCCCTTTGGTTGTTTTTCTTTTTTTAAGAATTACAGGGTTTTTTCATATTAAATGAAGAACATCATGTACAAACAGCAAATGGTATATAAAGAGGGGAATGATATCTCCCTACCTCTTGAAGCTTCTCTTAACTTTCAGATGTAAAGCTACTTTACGTCAGCACTGCAGGAATACTCATTATACTCCTCTTCATAAAATCCTATATGATAGGCTTCCAACAATTATGTCTGGTGCTAGTCAAGTGCAATCCCTTACTTTACTCAATTACTTTAACCCCTTTACTCAGAGAAATAAACTAAAAAAAAAAATCACTTTATCCAAGCTTTATTCAAAAGCATATTACAGCAAAAATAACGAAAAGGTAAAATAACATAAGGGAGTTTCCAAATGAAAAAAAAAAAAAAAAAAGCAAGAAAATCCATAGAATACAGAATACTGGAATCAATATTTTTTAAAATCCAAATCCTCTTCAAAGATTTTCTATTTCTACAGATTTTAGTGTATAATTGAAAGTAAAAAATAATTTCAGAATTGAAACTTGAGTTCCACAGATAAACTGAATGTTTATGAGCTTGCGCCCAGATCTTTCTGCATCATGGCATCTGGGGTGGGTTACCCTGATGCAGTTACAAGATTTTACAGAAGGGATTCACCATCAGAGCTGCTATATGGCCCAGCCTGCTCTGGGGAAACCATTATTATCAGTGAGGAGAAGAGGAAGGAAGATGAAGACCTCCAGGCTTTCAAGCTATGTGTAGACCAAGGGAGTTACTCAAACTACAGGCATATATGTGAATGTCTCCTCTCACCACAGGCATCCAGGAAACTACTTGCTATTTGCTATAGACCCATTACTAAACCAACAAGGACCAACAGCAGGCAGTAGAATGATGTTCATCCAGGGTGTGATGTTAAACCTCACCCTGTTGTGATGCAAACCTGGCAGGTAACTGCTTGTGCATGACCTGGAGTAGGGCTCCCACAGTTTCTCTATCCTCACCACAATCTAAGGCTCACCTCTGCACCTGGGAGACATTAGAACAATGCTGCTGTGTAACTGGTTCTTGGACGGTAGAAGAATCTGTTTCTCAGAGTATAATATATTCCTGTTCCTTGCCTTTCTATTTCTTAAATAGCACCTGCTACAGCTGCTATTTAATCGGTGCATTCAGTCTGAAGGGGCACTGAGGGACTCCTGGTGAATCTAGTAAATAAAGAGATTTGAAATGTCACTGCTCTGTGACAGCATTTGGCCTAATTGAACATGACTCCAGTAAACAACAGGTCTAGGAAAAATATGTTTTAGGGCCATTGATTCTAAGTAATGCATAATGTTCTCAACACTAATGTAAGCCTCTCCTTATATATTACAGGAGGTTTTCTTTTATTAGGTATGCTGGCTCCAGAAGGCAGCTATTCTTTATATATACATGCTTTGTACATTCATTTATGTTTCCAGATGGCATAGTGCTCTTAGACATGGGCTGTTTTTTAGAGTTTGCCCTTTTCATTGGTTTGTTTATCAGCAGCCTTAAAGTTTATTTGCAATTAGTAGGAAAAAAAAAAAAAAAAAACCAAAGAAAAAACAAACCATGTTTTTTACAGTTAATACATGTTGGTTCTCTTGATACAATGTCATCTGGGATTAGGTAGACTATGCCCCAAATACCAGATCTTAGGCACCACCTTTGGAAAAAGAAGCCAGTCCCATAGGGCAAGGCAGGCTGGTAGCTTTTCACAGAAAGCACTCCCAAGACATACGTTGGGAAAGAAATAGAGTGAGAATATAGAATATGGCACTGGGACCTGGCCACTTGACAGAAGGAGACAGGGAGGAGTGGAAAATGGTTGGGAAAAGGCTAGAATGTGTGTGTGGTTAAAGGTAAGCCTTGGTATATGCAGGTGGAAGGTGAAGTTTCCTTTATTACCTTGCAGGGGGCTCTGCCCAAGGCAGCAAAAATAAATATATATTCCAATAAAATCATAAAATGGGGACCTTTAAAGGTCATCTAGTCCATCTCACCTGCAGTGAGCAGGGACATCTTCAACTAGAATTCACCTTGAAAGCTTCCACAGATGGGGCCACCTACCACCTACCATCTGGAAAACCTGTTCCCTTGTTTCACCACCCTTATTGTAAAAAATTTCTTCCTTATATCTAGTCTAAATCAGCCCTTTTTCACTTTAATATGACTACCCCTTGTCCTGTCACAACAGGCCCTGCTAAAAAGACTGTCCCCATCTTTCTTGTAGGCCCCCTTTAAGTACTGAAAGGCTGAAATAAGGCTTCTGCAGCACCTTTTCTCCAGGCTGAACAACCCCAACCTTCTCAGCCTTTCTTCATAGGAGAGGTGTTACAGCCCTCTGATCATCTTTAGGGCCCTCATGATGTTCACATGGGCCCACTTCTCAAGCTTGTCCAAGCCTGTCTGGATGGCATCCTGTCCAGTGTGTCAACTACACCACTCAGGTTGGTGTCACTTGGAAACTTGCTGAGGGTGCACTCAATCACACTGTTTATGTCATTGATGAAGATATTAAACAGTACTGGTCCTAGTACAGACCCTGAGGGACACCTTTTGTCATGCATCTCCATCTGGACATCAAGCCATTGATCACTAACCTCTAGATGTGACCATCCAACCAGTTCCTTATCCACTGAACAGTCCACTCATCAAATCCATGTCTCTGTAATTTAGAGAGAAGGATGTTGTGGGGAGACTGAGCCAAAGGCTTTATGGAAGTCCAGATAGATGACACCTGTAGCTCTTCCCTTGTGCACTGATGTAATCACTGCAGCATAGAAGGTGACTAGGTTGGTCAGGCAGCCTTGCCCTTGGTGAAGTCATGTTGGCTGCCTTAAAACACCTTCCTGTCCTCCATATGCCTTAACACAGCTTCTAGGAGGATCTGTTCCATGATCTCCCCAGGTAGAGGTGGGGCTGACAGGTCAGTAGTTCCTTTCTACCCTTTTTAAAAATGGGTGCAACATTTCCCTTTTTCCAGTCACTGAGATGTTCACCTGACTGACAGGAATTTTTAAACATCATGGAGAGTGGCTTGGCAACTACATCAGCCAATTTCCTCAGGACTCTGGGATGCATCTCATCAGGTCCCAAAGGCTTATGTCTGTTCAGGTTCCTCAGGTGGTCACAAACCTGATCTTCTCTTACAGTGGGACTTTGACCCCCTGGTCTCCATCTTGATGTCCATCAACTCAGGAGGTGTGGGAAGAGAGGGTGACAGTGAAGAATGAGGCAAAAATTTGCTGAATACCTCAACCTTCTCCTCATCTGTTGTTACCAACTTGCCAGTCTTACTCACTGAGGAGTTACACTGTCTTTGGCCTTCCTTTTCTGTTGACATACCTGTAGAAGCCTTTCTTATTATTCTTTGCATGCCTTGCCAAGTTCAGCTCCAGCCTCACCCTGTCTCTCCTCACCCCATCCTTACACAACCAAGCAGTGTCCCTATATTCTTCCCAAGATACCCATCCCTCCTTCCACTGCCTGTGCACTTCCTTCTTGCCCTTTAGTTTGTCCAGCAGGTCTCAACTCAGACATGCTGGTCTTTTGCCTTCCTTAACAAACACTGCAGAAGAAACATCTTAATAACAAATGTTTGACTGACAAAACAGTCAGAGAAAATTGCTGTGGCTGTTATGACATTCTTATGGCAACAGAGAAATGGGACATGGAGAAAAATGTAGGGGAAGTTCCTTTGAAGTCTGGAGATGACAGTTAGTAAGGGTAGAAGAGGCCTCCAGAAAAGGCTAGGAAAAGGCTTGCTGGTGAAGGTATTAAAGGCTATGGTAGTGTGTAAAAGCAAATTATGGGAACATTGGCTAAGACTACAGAATTGGAGGTGTCTGCTCCAGGGTACAAGATCTAGCCCCCAGTGTAAGGTGGCTGTATTGTCACAGAGCAATATGACAATAGTGTCCTCTACATTAAACTGACAGCTTCCACTCTACAAAGGTTTGGCCTTCTTGGTCATCCTGTCATGATCTGTGGCCATACAACAGAATAATGTATTTTTGGTGTGAATTTTTTAGGTTCAAGTGTCCATAATAATTTAAGGGCTGCATTTCAGGCTATGCATAGCTCTGATGATTTATATCATGAAACTGAATTTGTGGTGCACAATCTGGAGCATGGCATGACAACGGGAATACAGGTGTGTGGAGGTCTTTGGAGGTGCACGAGAGAAGGTTTCGAAGAAGTTCTTGGAATGATAGGAGAAAATTCTGGTACATTCTTGTCATTGCTGTTTTTTCATAGCCATCAGTCACCAGAACCATGCCAGGGTTTTGCTTTAGAAAAAAACAGTCCCAGCAATAAACAGTTTTTGATCTGTGCAATCAGGGGACCAGGGCTGGGAATGAGCTGGCAACTCTCATACTCATGAACCTTCCAGTTTCCCAGATATAAAAAAAATCTGTCACATTCATTAAGAAAGAGGAAGAATAGAAATAAATATAAGTTTTATTGGGAGAAAGCATAATCTAGAGCACAGCAGCACATGATACCAGCTTCAAGATCATGTAGGTTTCACTGATAGCTTTGAGTGTGCAAGAAGCACTTGACAGACTTCCAGTAGGTTGAGACATTCCCAGTGTGTTTGGTACCATCACAAACTGCACTATCAAAGCCAGGGTAAGCTGTGTTCTTTTGATCATCCCATTTCTGAAGAATGGCATCATCTCACCTGAGTATGATGCGATGCAGTAGCACTGTGATGTTGCAGCAGATTTACTGTTTCTGTTACTGTTTCCTAAACTTGTGAATACAGATTGTGTCAGTGTGCTACTGAGTGGGACTGGTGTGGATGCTGAGGCACTATGGAAGGCAGTTCCCTTACAGAGGAAGGGATGTTAAATGAAAAAACCTATATGAGCTAAAGACAAATGAAGGTGTGACCTGGGGTCTGGAATGGCTTTGCCAAAGGTACCACAAGGTCCTGCAGGAATAACTGCTATTCCCAAAGACTCTCTATATAACATGCAGAGTGAAGACAGCTAGCAGGGCCAGAAGGTATTATATGAGACTGAAATCAGTGAGGAAGATCAGACTTGGCTTTCCTTACCGGCATGTGCAAGATAGCAGTAGCTCGGAGAAATATATGGGGGAATCATTAGCACTCTGCTTGGGATATGTGACATGGTTACTGGATATCAAGTGAGCTTAGACCAGCAGCTGGAATGAAGTGGTGAACAGAGCTTTAGCAGTGCAGGATGTGGAACATCAGTATCTGGTTTTTTTCAGAACTGTTCTCCTATCCCTTGCAGAGGACTTGGGTAGGAACGCACCCTCCCTAAACAATAATTCTCAGAAAACCCATAACTGTAGTTGCCACACTACCTGGTTGCTTATTGCTCCATGGGCCCTACTTGAGCTCCAGCTTTCTGACAGTACTGCAGTTTCAGAGTTTCCTTATTCCAAATGCCATGCAAAGAGGCATGAGGACAAACAAAATGTTACATCATACATGGAAGAAATGAACATAGCTTGTGCATTATAAAACTCTGACTTTCTACAGTTTAGTGCAATTTCTGATACTTGCAATCTTCTAGAGAAGATGTCTGAAAGAGCAGCACATAGGGAAATATTTACCATCCACAGTGGCAAGAAGCTTCCTGAGCCAAAGAAGAAGCTGAAAGGTTAGCAAGAAACTGAATTAACATCCCAATTAGATGTTATATGACAGAGGCTAAGCACAACTGATTTTTGACATGGGAAAGAAAGGCTTGTTTTCAATAAGCTCCACCAATCTGAGAAACACTTTGAGTATTAGAGCATTCACTTTCCTCCACAGCTCTTGGAAAATCTGGACAATAACTTTGCCTATCCACCTGAATCCATTCTGTATCCATTTTAAATGGTAAATACAGAATCTGATTCAGATCAAGCATAGCTCTGTGAAAGAGTGATGTTACAATAAGTGTTCCTGTAATAGCATCTTATAATGTTAATAATATATTATGAATGTTAATAGTTTTTCTCTCTTTTTTTTTCCTTCTTTTTCTTTACACTAGAAATGTATAAATGTTGTCTGTGCAGAACAGTAAATAACTCTGTCAACAGTAAATGCTCCAGTATGTCAGAGGAATATAGTGTAAAAGATAGAATAGGAGACAATGTTAGTCTGGCATCCAACAACCTCTTCTTGGCACATCTCAGTTTTTTTCCTAATCTTTGTTATGTCTCCCATGTCACTCCAGGTACCACAAGACTGAAAGGGAACTCCTGAGTCATCAGCTTCAACAGGTTATCTCCTGTTAGTCATCAATTGACCTTTTTTCTAGAAACACAATGTTGAAAAACCTTGAAGGTGTTGTCCCTTGAGCCTCCAAACAACCTGTTCAACACTTCACTGTGCTGTTTGGAAATAATTTCATCCACAGTAAATATATTCATGGTCCATTCATACCTATGCCAGAGCAGCTCTTTAGCATAAATAGATCTGTATCTCTCTTGTTCTTTTTCTGCTTGAGATATATATAGACAGGAATGACACCCCCACTCAGCTTTCTTCCTGCTTATCTAAGCAAGACACGCTTCTCAGTCACAGCTAATAAAATGTGGTTTTCATTCTATAGAACAGTCTGGTTAATCTTCCCTCAGTTCAGCTTATCAGAATTCATCGCCATGAACTTAAGGAAACAAAAGTGTATGGTCAACCTGATGGGATCTCCAGATGACTATATGATTCATGCTTCCCTCTCTGTCTGTAGGAAGGGATATACTCTAAAGTTGCATTTTCACAGCTTCATCATATTGGTGGACAGATTTCCCATGTGTCCTGCTCTTCCCTGAAATGGATCTGCACTTTAAAAGTATAAAAACCCAGTTCACAAATAAATTCTCAGAGCTGCTTCTGTCTACACAGCACTGCACCTTGTACTGTTAACCTACTGTTTATTGGTTCCTCTTCAGTCTTGGCCACTCAGTTTTCCTTCATTATCTCCTCAGCTGGTCTATATAGCTAGCTTCAAACTTCAGCTCACCAGCAAATTAGTATACCCTGCTTTTTGCATTATTATCTTTCTTTTTGTCTTGAATTTGTTCCCGAGAGCTAAGAGGATTTTTTTAGCCTCATCTTTTTTTTTTTTTTTTTGGTTGTTACCAGGTTGTGTGTTGCTTTTTCGCCATGTCTTTTGCTTTTCTTC
>JANHGN010016498.1:17721-28244 GCA_024605025.1 Megaceryle maxima
TGAGCAGGTCCATGTCTTTCTCATGCTGGGGGCCCCAGACCTGAACTCAGCAAGGTTTCACAAGAGCAGAGTAGATGAAGAGAATCTCCTCCCTCAGCCAGCTGGCCACACTTCAGTAGTTTTGCTCACTAGTTTTGTTGTTTAGGTTCCTCATAAAACAAGGGAATCGACATGAGCAAATCTTGAATATTTTATTTTTTAGGAATAGGCTTTTTCATAACATGAGAAGGAAAAATAGGAGGGACTACACATCCTGAAATATCTGACTTTTCTGTTTTAATTGCCAGCCTAAATCTGGGAATACTTGAAAAGCATTCCAGTTTGAGATCACCATTCTTGCTTACTTTGAATGCTAGAAATCTCCCTGTCCTCAGGGTCCTTTTTGTTCATTGGATACTCTGACAATTGCCTCACCAAAGAAGAGGGGACAGCTCAAATAGATTAGCTTCCTACCTGGGCCACATAATATTTCCAGATAAAGTCAGGGTGGAAATATCTGTGCTTGAGCTCATGCAATTAAAGCATGCATTTGCTAATAAGGCATTTCTTTGCAGTCTTTGATTCCAGTGAACATTTTGTCCCATTGAACTACTGAGATCAGAATTGCCTATTTCAACATTTCAAAACCTGTAAATGAAGCTCCAATTATCATCAGATCAATTTAAAGTAATGATGATTTAAAGAAATTAATTCTTTTCTTTTTCCTTTTTTTTTTCCTGATTGCTAAACTGTGAAGATAAATTTGAACATCTATTCAAATTTTTCTGCATATCTATGAAGCATAGAAGTTTTCAATTTTTTAAATGAAAGCCTGAATTCCAGAGTATTCAGATGATTTCAGGAGGCATGACTGTAAGAAAAACATTACAAATACAGAGGCACAGACAGCAGTGACCCTCTTTAATTCCCCTTCCAGAGACACTGTCTGCCCTAGAGCTGTCACGAACTAAACAAAAGAAAGTAAACGAAAGTGAGAGAGTTTCTAAATGAGAAACTGAGGTATGCAGAAGGAAAAGCTCCCATCTGTTAAAGCATTTAGGCATATTTAATTTGAGAATTTCAACTCCATTAAACAAAATACATACAAGCTTGATTTTAATTATGTTCTTAAAACCCATTGACTTCACTAATGCTCCTCGGTAACTTGTATTTATGCCCATTACAGCTTTTCTCTGAACTGGAATCTATATCTCAGATCCTTTACTGTGAGAGCAGTGGGATACTGGAACAGGATGCCCAGAGAATCTGTGGATGCTAGAAGTGTCCAAAGCCAGGCTGGATGGCACTTTGAACAACCTGGTCTAGTGGAAGGTGTCCCTGTCCATCGTGGGGGTAGTGATGGGTGGGGGGTGAAACTAGATGAATTTTAAGATTCCTTCCAACTCAAATCATTCTATGGTTCTATGATTGCTTAGTAAGAAAGGCTAACAGATGTTAGATGTGTGCAAAAGAGTTGTAATTATATGTGATATATACAGTCTGTGGTCACACACATACTTTGTGATAGTTTGGAGAAGTCATTCCAATAGCTTAACCACGGGACTGTATTTTCTGCATTAGTGATGTTAAATAAGATTTAGGTATTCCTTGTTTAACATTTTTGTCAATGATATAGACAGTGGGATCGAGTGCATCATCAGGAATTTTGGGGATGACACCAAGCTGAGTGGTGTTGTCAATACACCAGAGGGACGGGATGTCATCCAGAGGGACCTGGACAAGATGGAGAGGTCGGCCCAGGTGAACCTCATGAGGTTCAACAAGAGCAAGTGCAGGGTCCTGCACCTGGGCCAGAACAATGCCCACTATCAATACAAGCTTGGGGAAAAGGCAATAGAGAGCAGCCCTGCAGAAAAGGACTTGGGGGTGCTGATAGACAAGAAGCTGGACATGAGCAGCCAGTGTGTGCTTGCAGCCCAGAAAGCCAATTGCAACCTGGGCTGTATCAAAAGAAGTGTGGCCAGCAGATTGAGAGAGGTGATTCTGCCACTCTACTCTGCTCTAGTGAGTGAGACCTTATCTGGAATACTGTGTCCACCTCTGGAGCTCTCAGCACAGGAAGGACATGGACCTGATGGAGCAGGTCCAGAGGAGGCCACAAGGATGATCATGGGGCTGGAGCATCTCTCCTACGAGGACAGGCTGAGGGAGATGGGATTGTTCAGCCTTGAGAAGGCTCTGGGGAGACCTAACAGCCACCTTCCAGTACCTGAAGGCAGCTTACAAGACTGGAGAGGGTCTGTTTACAAAGGCTTGGAGTGAAAGGATGAGGGGCAATGGTTTTAAATTAGAAAGGAGTGGATTTCGATGAGAAATAAGGAGGAAGTTCTTTACCACGAGAGTGGTGGAGCACTGGAACAGGTTGCCCAGGAAAGTGGTTGATGTCCCATTCCTGGTGACATTCAAGGTGGGGCTTGACAGAGCTCTGAGCTGCTCTAGCTGAAGATGTCCCTGCTTTCAGCAGGGGGGGGTGGACTAGATGATCTCTAGAGGTCCCTTCCAACCCAGACATTTCTATGTTTCTATGTTTCCTGCCATCTTCCCCAGATGTTTCAGTTAAATAAGTACCATGATATTGACTGAAGAAGTGAAAGCAGAGCAAATTATGGGCATGTGTTTAAAATAAAAAATAAATTACTTCAAGTAAAGTATAAATCTCACTCACGAAATGCAATATGCTCCCATCAGACAATCACCATCCCACAATCTAGAAAAAAATTGTCATATGAAAACACAGATCTTGATATCAAGTTTTAAAAATTTCTCTACTGGTTGTTGCTTCATTACTGGAAAATTACCCATTTCAAAATAGAAAAATATGGAGATACATCAGTCACAATAGATCAATATTAGAAATAAACAAAGCTTTACAATAAACTTGGAACAAATATTAATTAATAGCATTGAAATAAATACTACAAGAACATAACATGTTTTTACCAACACTAGATAAATCCAGAATAACATAATTTTATTTTTCTAGACAAGTAACTAAACCATATGTTATGGTGCCATTGCAGATGAAAGTCTAAGGAAGGTAAAGAGGAGAAAATTTATTGTGTCACAAAAGGAAGCATGGAAAGCTGCCTGGCTGAAAAGTATCTGGGGGTGCTGATGGACAGCCAGATCAACATCCTCCAGCAATGTGCCAGGTTGCCAAGAAGGCCAGTGGCATCCTGGCCTGGATCAAAAGTAGTGTGTCCGGCAAGAGCAGGGAAAAGATCATGCCCCTGTACTCAGCACTGGTGAGGCCACAGCTTGAGTACTGTGTCCAGTTTGGGGCACTGCAGTATAAGACATTGAGGGGCTGGAGCGAGTTCAGAGAAGGGGTCTGGATAACAAGTCTTATGAGAAATGGCTGAGAGAACTGGGATTGTTTAGTCTGGAGAAGAGGAAGCTGAGGGGAGAGCTTATTACTCTCTAGAACTACCTGAAAGGAGGTTGTTGTGAGGGGGGTGTTGGTCTTTTCTCCTAAGTAACTAGTGATAGGATGAGACAAAGTGGGCTTAAGTTGCACTGGGGGGGGGGAGGGTGTGGGGTGTGTTAGACTGGACATTAGGAAAAATTTCTATACTTAAGGAGTTGCTGAGGCACTGGAACAGAATGCCCAGAGATGTGGTGGAGTCACCATCCCTGGAGGTCTTTAAAAGCTGGGTAGATGTGGCACTCAGAACACAGTTTAGTGGTCATGATAATATCGGGTAGACAGTTGGACTTGATCTTAAAGGTCTTTTCCAACCTTAATAATTCTGTGATCTGTGAATCTAGGGAATGATTACCACCAGTGTTCTTAAAGGATAACTTTTGGTCTTTTTGACAATGTACTAATGGTGAAGACAGAAATTATAGGATCCTACTAGCTAAACATGATGACACAGTTTTGGCATTAAAAAACAGATAATCATACATTTCCCATCAGCACATTTGGTCTGGAAAGTAGAGAAGAACTTGTAAATATGAGTGTAAAGAGGTTCTGCACACCTGTTTAGTAGGAACAAATAAGACTGAGTTTTAAGACAGAGATAAGTGAGTTTTCAAAGACCTATTACATAAAGGGATTGTCTGCAACAGCTAATGGTTGTTGTTGACAATTGAGGAGCTCCCTCATTTTTCTAAGCTAAAAGCTAAAAATCAATACAAGTCTCAGGAGATCTGTGATAGTCAGATGCCCATTCAAGGAATCTCTGTCAGACCAGTTGAAGTTTCAGAATGTGAAAAAAAGCAACAGAAACACATTCCAAGATTGCAAACTGCCTTAGTGACTTCTAAATCATTGCAAGGACCTGCATCTCTCGCAGCAAAATCCCCCTAAAAGCCCCTGACTGCAGACAGCTGCCCTGTTTCTCACTCGAACACACAGACCAGAACCTTAGCCAAAATAAATCACCATAAAGTATCCTCAAAGTTCATGTATTAATAAACACATTGGTTGTTGCTCTCCCACAGTAGCCATTGGTGTGGAAGCATATGCCTAAAGTTTATCTAAAATTACTGCAATTTATTTTTTAGCCTAAAATAGCCATCCGAGCTCTATCCATGCCTGGTACAAGGTGTGTGTCTTATCCTAAGACAGCTGTCCAAGATAGGTGGGATAAATGGCATTCTGTAAATGCTTGTACTGGTCTGACAGCTATTTAGACAGTCTTGATGTCCAAGATGCCTAATTTGCAGACCATTAATGCTAGGTGGAATGGAAAGCACTTTATGGAAGCTATTGACAGAGATTTACTGCAGGTGAGAGAGGCTAAGCTTTATATGCTCCCTCCAGAGTCAGTGCACCAGTTCCTGTAGAAGATGAGAAAGTGCGGGATCCTAAATCCAGCCCCAGTTAGCTGCTGATTTTTAGTGACATTTATTTGTGGCTACTTGATCATCAGGACTGCATCCCACCCCACTTGACTTGAGTGGAAAGTCACATCTAAAGTAAAGCCATTTGCCTTTTTTTCATTTCAAAATGCTTTTGCTCCAGCATATTGGATTTTGAAAAAAGAAAAAAAGAAAAAAAGTTTTTCAACAGGCAGTAAAGGCACAGTGCTTTGTAAAGGAAGGGGATCTGTAAGCAAAGAGTCACTGCAAGGTGGGCAGGGCAGATCCTCAGTAGCCTGGACTGTCCCACCACTCCCAGCCAAGGAGCAGGGCACTGGGGGGCACCTGAGAGCAACTCCAACCCAGGGCTTTGGGCAGGTCCCTGGGAATGAGGATGGGCCAAGGCTGGGCCAGGATGTCAGCCCATGGTTCAGCATCTGGATCCATGGAACCCATGGCCAGGCAAACAGCTGTGATGCAGTGCTCTGGTAGGGATGAAAGGCAAGAGTCTCCCAGTAAAGCAGCTCTAGGAGCTCCAAGTTTGGGGAGTATAGGTTGGTGGAGGTGACTTGCAAAACTCTCCTTATCAGCAAGCTGTCTTGCTGGGGACTTGATTATGATCTTCAACTCCTTGGTCATAAGGAAAAAAAAAAAAAATTCATTTGACATTTATAAGGAAAAAAAAAAATAAAAAGCAAGGTAAATACTGCAAGCTTCTACTTCACTTTAGGGGGGCAGAAGGGAGCTGTGTTGTGCAGCTTGGGTAAAGTTGCACAAAATGTACAGCATTGGACTAGGATGTTTTGACTCTCCCTGCTATATAAGAAAAGGAGCTGTGTTTCTCCAGATGTAAATGTGGGACATCATTCGTGGTCTGACAAAAGTGTTGACATGAGAGCTTTTACAAAATAAGTATGGTTATCATTATTTGCCATGGGGATAGTATTCCTTTACTTTTCCAAAAGTAGTTGGATTATTGAGCTTTAAACTTTAAAAAACCCAAATTACTGTGGAACAGTTACCTGAGAAAACCCGATAGATGATAGCTACTGAAAGTTGTTAATGACTGAAATTAGGTAGTTAGGATGGAAACTTGCATGGCAGCAACAAGAGTTTTCAGTCATACTTGTTCTTTAATTGCAATATTATTCTCCAGATGATTCAGAAGTGCACTTACACATATCACAGGCATACACATTTATTAATATATTGTTTTTCTACCTAGTCAATTCACTGTTTTCCTGCCGCATGAAATGTTTGTCCCCAATCAGAGGTGTCAGGAGACATCTCCCTTTCCTGAGACACTCTTCTGTAGGATGAAATAAACACTAAGAATTGAAACTGGAAACCGTCCTAGTTTCAAGGAGATCCCAAATAGCTTACTAAGCTGCTTTCCATATTACAGCTAAATATTTGTCCAAGTATAATTAACCCCTCGACAAACACCATCCTTCACATTTCTTATAAAAGAAAACATTGCAGGCTTTCTGTACCTGTCATAAAGGAGCAGAAGTAGCACATGTTCAACATTCCTTAGCAGATCTTCTTGGAGATTACCACACACTGCCTTAGAGCAGTTTAACTGCATTGAGCCCCATAATCCATACTTTTCTATGTGCATTATGGATTTTGAGATTAACTGTAGATTGGACATGCAAAACTCAGTGCTGAAGAAGAACTGCATTTGGCTACTTGTTTGAAAAATAATAATGTAGCTATAGCTAAGAAGCCTTCTCCAAAGGCTTTCAGTTCATAACATGCAAAACTTCTTCATAGTTTTAACCTTTGTGGTAGTTCTTTAATAGGCAGAGACTCATCAGTTTAGTTTTCTTTTTGTTTTCTTTTTTTTGTTTTCTTTTTTTTAATGATTAAAAGAGATATCACAGCTATGGTAGAAATTTGATAAAGAAATTGAGATTTCAGATAAAATATATTTTCCAAATATTCCAATTTGCCTGTTATGTAAGCTTTAAAAGCAATAAAATATTTTCATATCCTGTTTTGAGAGACAGAGGAAATTGAGCAGCTGACAAATGGAAATGCATTAGGTCGACTCATGGTTTTCCTCTCTTAATACAGATATTCAATTAGCATGTCTCTCATGATAATTATTTTTTTTTAATAACTGCTATTTTATAATTGTTTGAACTGCTACAATTTAGTATTTATT
Organism: Megaceryle maxima; assembly: GCA_024605025.1. Taxonomy (NCBI): domain Eukaryota; kingdom Metazoa; phylum Chordata; class Aves; order Coraciiformes; family Cerylidae; genus Megaceryle; species Megaceryle maxima. Next base: position 24,698 of record JANHGN010016498.1, read on the forward strand.
TTATTAAAGGAAACATACATCTGTTGTTACACTGATCAGCACTATGTTTTTTCTTTTCCACTTAAAATTCTTTGGACTTCTATTTTCCTCTTGACAATTAAATGAGCTTTGGAGCTAAAGACATCTGGCAAGGCTTCCTCATTGATTTAAAACACTGAATTGGATTTCTAGTTCTGTCTTACATTGAGGCTAACTCTGTTTTGCAGTGGTTTGCAGGTACCTGTCATCTTCACAGGGATGAGAAATTGATGATAATTCCAAAGAAGAACCTGTGTTTCTCAGTCTATCACCAGCTCTGAGATCCTCCAAAAGGTGTTGAATAGAAAAAAGGAGTAACACATTTCTTCTAACCTTGTCTGCAGCTGGGTCTCTGTTTCTCTCTTTCATTTCCATTTGTTGATATTTTGTTCTGACTCAGTTGTTGCAATGTCATAAATCAAGGAAGTTTTTACTCTTGTTAACTTGTTGAAGGTTCCAGGCTCTAGTGAGTCAATAAAATAATGAAGAGTTTTAAATAGCTGGTCAGAGACTTAAGTTAGAAGGAGGTTAAAAATAATGAAGTCACTTAAGTTTTCAGTTTTTACAAATGGTTAGTTAGCCAGGTGCAGCTAGTGAACATGACATAAAAGCTGTATGTGATCTGTAGCATTGTGGAACTGAGAAAACAAATCCAGATTCCTGACCAGAAATTGTTTCAAGCCCTGATGCTGTTCATTTCAACATGCAGCACTATACTGGAACTAATCCAATAAAAACTCTGAGAGTTCACCTTCATCCTCCTTTTCCCTCAAGAATTTGCCTTTTGGCAGAATCTACTGTGTTCACACTCTGTTTTGCCACAGTTGTTCCCTTCATTTAGATCCTTTGCTAAATTGGAAAGTGTTTCTCCTTTAGAACTGCAAAGTATTTGTAGTTAAAATTCCACCCAAACCCACTGTTTGAAAACACCTTATTTCACCCATGTTTACCATGAATTATTCAATCTTCAGTTTTTCACTTACATTGGGGGACTACAGTGGGTTTATTCCACCTTCTAATTGCATGCACTTTGGCAAGACCCACTTTACAGAAGCCATCTGTCTTGGTAGCACATTCATCTCTCTTTATGTATCACAGCAAAGTCCCTCTGCATGCTTGGCATGGGATTATTTAAAGGACTGAGAAGCTTGCTCTTCTCCCCAGGACAATTCTGTGTCATCAAACTTTCATGGTCTAAGGCTGTATTAGCTTTTTCTGATTTTCTTCTGTCACATTACAGAAACCTCTTCTGAGAAAATCCCTTGGGTCGGTTGTGAGGTCCAGATCTGGGGCCTCCAGGGAGGCACAGAGTTTTTCCACAGTATCTTTAGACACACTGATGAGCAATCCCAACTCCAGGCTAGCATCCCTCGCAATGTTGAGAAGGAAGGAAGGAAGGGAAAGGGAGAGCCTCACTGCTGAGACTCTCAGCATAAACACTGAAGAAGGGAGGAAGTTACTAGATTCTTTAGGGAAAATAATAATAAAAAAATAAGTCATGCAGAAATTATAAAAGACTAAGAAATAAGAAGAGGAATGCTGGAAGGGCAGTTTAAATTAGCATATTGAACTATAAACTTGGAAAAAAACTGATTGGGAGGAAGATAATTAGAGGGATGCAGTAATAGAAAAGAATAAAATATATGGGAAATACAGCATAGAATGTAATGTGATTGGTACTATTTTTTAAGGAAACAGTCAACTCAAATGAATAAGCTCAGTGTCTCATGTAACACTGGAATCCTGCTGGCTGTTTGAAATTTCCATTCTAAATAAGAAACATCAAGTAGTATCCAACTAGGTTGACAATGATTTTTTGTGACCTGCTCAGAGCAATGATCAAACCAGAAGGCCAAGAAACCAAAGAATAACAGAGAAGGTTTGACTATGATCCTGTCAAAAGAACACACATCGCAACAGGGGACAATGTTGAGACTAAATTTTTAGACAACATGACTGACTTCTCTGTAGAGCAGTCAGGGAGCATGTAGGACATGCAACTTGTGACTTGCTCCTGATCAACACCCAAAATTTTTTACTGAAAAGCTCTTTATAAAGTACTTAGAACTGTTTTGTGGGGGTTTTTTGCTTAGTATCTGCTACCATACTATTTAATGTCAAAGTGAAGACAACATAGGCATGACAACATGTTGTTTCTTGTTAAGAAAAAGATATAGGGGAGAGCCACAGGGTAAAATGTTTTTACATGACATACAAAATGCATTAAAATTTAGACAGTATATAGGATGTTCAGGGAAAATGCATATTATTCATGAAGAGATGTTAGAAGGACCAAGAAAGCACTTAAGTCAAAAATAAGATGAAACCCTAGAAGAGTTCTGTTAACAAAAAGGATCACAGACTACCTGGAGTTGCTTTGTCAGGTCACCAAGTACTGTTACAGAAATAACTCACCTGAATTAAGAGGGAAAGTTCTAACATGGTTAAATATAGAAGAGTGGTAATAAATGGTTAGTTTTTCCAGTACAGGGAATTCCTGAGCTACTGTTCCTCCCTGGAAATGGAAGTCCCTGCTAAAACTGTTCAATATATTCACAGGTGATCTGGAAAAAAGAGAAAACAGTGAGATGACAGTTTCCTGATATCAGTAATTTTAAAAGAGACATATTGAGAGGAGAACTGATTAACAAAAGTTGCAGAAGAGACTAAAGATAGTGAATCGCAATGTAATAAAATGATGAATAAAAACCAATATAAATGTGCACAATGTGATATGCCTAAATTAAGATCTCAGGTGTTTGTATCTTGAGCAGCTACTACGCAGGAAGAAAAACTTGGGAGATATGATCGCTGTATGAAAATGCTAGGTCAATACTTAGCAGTGTTCAAAACAAAGTAGAATGTTTTTAGGACAACAGTGGGAACAAAGAACAAAATAAACCCCAAAACATAGCAATCCTGCTGCCTAAGCTTATTACTTTCATTATTTTCCATTCCATTTGCAGTTCTTCTACTCACAGCAGAGACAATGTGGTCGAATTGGAAAATACATCAGTGACAAATGATGTCCCTTAGAGATCCGTATTGGGACCAATATTATTTAACATCTTTGTTGGAGACATGGACTGTGGGACTGAGTGCACCCTTAGCAAGTCTGATGATGACACCAAACATTGTGGTGCTGTCAACACACTGAAGAGAAGACATACCATCCAGAGGAATCTTGGCAGGCTTAAGAGGTGGGCCCGTGTGAACCTCATGAAGTTCAATAAGGTCAAGTGCAAGGTTCTGCACGTGGTTTGGGCCAATGCCAAGCGCAAATACAGGCTGGGCAATGAGTGGATTGAGAGCAGCACTACACAGAAGGACTTGGAGGTATCGATGGATGAAAAACTGTGTATGATCTAGCAATGTGCATGTGCAGCCCAGAGACCAATCCTAGGCTTTATCAAAAGAAGTGTGGCCAGCCAGCTGAGGGAGGAGATTCTCTCCATCTACTCTGCTCTTGTGAAACCTTGCTGAGTTCAGGTCTGGGGCCCCCAGCATGAGAAAGACATGGACCTGCTCA
>JANHGN010016499.1:0-19523 GCA_024605025.1 Megaceryle maxima
GTTTATAAATATCTGAGGGCTGAGTGTCAGGAGGAAAGGGACAGCCTCTTCTCACTTGTGCCCTGTGACAGGACAAGAGGGAATGGATGTAAGCTGGAGCACAAGAGGTTCCACCTTAACATGAGGAGGAACTTCTTTCCTGGAAGGGTCACAGAGCCCTGGAACGGGCTCCTCAGAGAGGTTGTGGAGTCTCCTTCTCTGGAGATTTTCAAAACCCACCTGGACCTTGGTGACCTGTGCTAGATTGTATGATCCTGGTCTGGCAGGGGGTTTGGACTTGAAGATCTCCAAGGTCCCTTTCAACCCCTGACACCCTGTGATACTGTGATAAGGAGAAAGTTTTTCATGGTGAGGGTGCCAGAGAACTGGAACAGGCTTCCCAAGAGGTAGTGGAGTCTACTTCTCTGGAGACATTCAAAACCCACTTGGACAATGTGTTCCTGGGTGACCTGATCTAGGTGATTCTGCTCTGTAAGGTGGGTTGAACTAGATGATCTTTCAAGGTGCCTTCCAACCCCTAACATTCTGTGTTTCTGTGATTTTGTTTGGCCTGAATTGGCATAGCTTTAATGGAGTCAGTGGAACTACATCTTTTTACTCCAGCTGAGGCTTTGTCCTTCTTCTTCTTTTTTTTTTTTTTTATTTTTTTTTAGTTTGGTTTGGTTTTGGTGGTTGGTTTTTGGTTTTGCTTTATTTTCAGAGCCCTTCAGGAGAACTTTTTAATATGAATGTGCAACATTTACTAAATGAACACATTCTGAAAATACATGTCGTGCCAAGAAACTCTTAATGGCTCACAGGATTGGCATGCCCCAGTTAGGGAAGTCTTCAGTAAGGTAGGGCATATGGGAGTCAACCCCCTCAGTCCTCTGTGATCAAAGTACTTGAAAGTGAGTAGGCAGCTTTTATCAGTAAATGGTTTGAAATTATAACAGCTATTCAGGTTTCCTTGTCTCTGTTTGTAAAATGCTTACATTTTTTCCCCCAAAATGTTCCAGACATCTACCAAGTGAAAAACTCTAAAGCTATGGTGCATCTGAGTGGATATTTAATCAATCTTTGAACTTGAGAACTGCACAGCCACAGAAGCTAGCTGTTAGGAAGCATTAAAAGTATTCAGCTACTCATCATTCAGTACATATTTCTTGTCTTCCTGATCCCCAGTCCCTGTTAGAACTTCTGTTGCCATATAGCTAGCAAATTCTTTATAGAACATAATGATATTTTTATGTTTTAGAGCTGTATCATCTATCAAATAGTATTTAAAAAAACATCCATGGGCACTTGTTTTCAAAACTAGGATTTTTCATCTTTCTTACAATGCTGTATCTAGATGAATTTCTGAAGTAGAAGCTGCAGTTTTCTGACAAAAGGCTAATATCAGTAAATGCAGAACCAGTATTTCCCTTAGCTGCAGAGGGACAGTCACTGCATATTTTACTCTCCCTTGTTAAGTAAATATTATATATGTGTAGCTGTTACTGCACACTTTTTCTGTAGAGTACAAGAGGAAAGATCTCAGTGAGGTCCTAGGAATCTCACAATAGGTGAGACTCAGTTGGCTTACGTATGGAAAGTTCTGCACACGCACAGTTTGTACCCTGAATTTCAAGAACCACAACACATCTGTCTTAAAATTACACACAACATTTTAATTTTGAGATGTTTATTTTTCTTCAGACTAGATATATTAGCACTGTATCTGAAAATAACTGCTGATACAGGTGAGAGATAACACCAACTCCTCTCTGAATGTTATTGAGTAAATTGGAGTTATGTTTTGTGAGTCTTTATAAAAGAAGAAACAGAAAGAATAACTGGTTAAGAGAAAGTGCTATATAATGAAGAGTAAATCACTCATCACTCCTAAGTATTTTGTTGCAAGCCAGATATGTCTTTATTATAGCTGAATCTTCAGTGTCCTTAAAGAGAGAAAGACCTCTGAGTGCTTGTGTCATCTCAGAATATTTCATTTTAGACAGGATTAACACCAACTGAGCATTAAATATGAATATATATGCATTGAAATGGCTGGTATTTGCACTTAAAATCCACATTTTATTATGATTTCAATATTCTATAATAAAGTTCTTAATGTAGGTTTCAGTATTTCATACTTCAGTGCATCCTCATCTATTATTCATTTGGGATAAAACAGTTTGTAACTACGTCTTCTTCTTCCCTACCTAATATAATTTGAAAAAGATACTTATCAGTAGTTAAAATATTATTTCATTTTTTTACATCAGCTCAAGATTGAATTATATATATCAATGTAAATTTTCCTAGAGACAGCACAAGTATTGGTCTGATACTCAGCAGAAGATAATTTTATTTTTTTATGAGAAGAATACCTGGCTAATAAAGGGCGTCACTTTTAAATTTAAAAGGATTTTATTAATTAAATGACTTTCCAAAGATATAGAAAAGCAAAAAAACCTTCCACCCAGTAACACAGTAAAAACTATACATATTGTTCAATTATTCTTCTCCCTAGCATAAAAATAGGAAATTCAAAATAAGAATCTACAAAGAAAACTAACTTCATGCCAGATTCCTGAGTGAAGCCTCTCTTTTTTTCAGAATAGCAATTCAGCTGCTGCTTACCTTTAAGCATTGGGTAAAATCTCACTGCAGTTAGCATTAAATGCCTGTTTGTTAAACACTTTCCTTTATTAAAATGGGTTTAATGTGCTGCTGAACTGGTCCTTAAAGCTCTGACCAGCCATGAGCAGCTACTTATAAGCCCTTAGTGAAGCAAGTTATGAGCTATTATATCATATCATCTATAAACCTGTCCATAAACCTTATGCATGGTGGAAAGCATAAAGGAGGACAGAAGGAACCAGAGGGACGATTGCATCATTAGAAGTATGGGAAACATATCATCATATGCTATGGGCTTACTTTGTCTTGCTTTAAGTCTATGAAGCAGATGTCCTGACAGAGTGAGTCTAATAAATTTGGTAAGACAAAACAGAAAGGCTATTTTATGTTTTCTAGAATTCTGAATTATATTTATTTTGCAATAGTTTACACCAAATAGCCTTAAGGTGTATACATTTCCACAAACATGCTTAATTTGACTCCAGATCTTACCTTTATTTAAACTGGATGATTGCATCTTATTTATAACTTGAGTTATTAATTGTTTATTACCTCTTTATCATACTTTAGTCAAGTCTTTTCTGCTTTGGAATATATGATTGACCTGTGTGAGTTTTTTTGCTTTCCTTGGAATTATTTGCTTCATTTATCCTGTCATGTCCATTTCCTCTCCTCTTATGAGGTCTAACATCAATAGATTGTGGTAACTGAAAAATATAGTAAGGAAGCAAAAAGAAAAAAAAAAGAAAATTTGCTTTCACTGTAGATTCACTTAGAGTTTTCACTGTAAGGTAAAAGAATATTTCTAAGTATAACTGTCAACTCTTCTTGTGCTATAAGTGTATTTGGTTGCTCATCTTTGGATTGCCAGGAACTGTTGTTTGCCTCTTGGGTTTGCCTCTGTTGCTTTACTGGACCTAATCCACATTAAGGTGATGAGATACTAAGCCAAGGAGATACACTGAAAGCCAATGAGCAGCTTTGACTATTTTACCTTCATAACATTTCAGACCTCTGAGTGCTTTTTCCTTATCACATTACAGATATTATTAAGTCTCCTTAACCCTCCATGTTTCATAGGCTCATAGTGCCATGGATTTTAAAGAAATCACAAGATCCCACAATTTACTGATTAAATTATTTACATGTCAAGGATGACAGCTAAGCAGCTGGAGAGGGTAACACTCAACATTTGCTCAATGCTGTTGAGAGGATTCAAGAAAAATACAGGTTGTGAATAGAGCTTTACTGGAGTGCCTTGTGGGGATTAATTCCACTAGTAAAAGATTACAGCAGCTGTTACCAATGCTTTCTAACAATAATCCTTTCTGATGTAAGATTTGGGGATATTATTTCACCCCTTACTTGGATGAAAATACTCTGGAATATTTTTCTTGCTCCACCTGCCAGCCTTTGCATACCTAAACCAGGGCTAATCTTACCTGTTGAAAAGTTAAATGCCTGGTCTAAGGTAATTGCCCACTGTCACACTTCCTGAGGGTATGCAACTCACTTGTCTTAGGTACTAAACTGTCACTGTAGCCACCTTCCTTATTCCCCTGACCACATGAATATCTGTGGCAAAGGGTAACACTTGCTTTAGTTTGGGGTGAGGTCACACAGGTGCTGGACTTGCACATAGCTGAAGGTGGACATGCATTTCCCCTCTGCTGATCATTACTGGTATATGTATAACCAGGCAACAGTACCCAGCATTGGTATTTTCAGTGCTTAGCTGCAATAGAAATAACTAATATTTGTAATTACACAAATAAGATTGATCACAATAGCGGTAGTGATCCTGCTTACAGCAGAGGTGGCCAGCAGACAGTGCCACCATGGAAAATAGAGCACAAAGCTTCAAGAAGTCCTTGGAAAATTTCAATCTTTCTGCTACAACCAGAGACTGTGATTATACTCTGATCTTTCTACTGTCCTTTCAGTGGCTAGCACATTTTTCTGGGTTTTATTTTGAAATTTATTATCAAAGATGGTTTTTCCTTTTTTCTGTCTCCTAAATGTTCCAGTCACTGAGAGCAGAGTACATGAGCTGCTGCATTGCTGAGCAAAGCAAGTCAAAATACCTTAGATCAGAATTTGTTCCATAGGTGTAGGTAGGTAAAATATGGAGTGGTGTCAGAAGCTTAAAAGGAATGATAATTAGAGAGTGTTTGAACCTTCAGGTGGCAATGCTATGTGTTTACTTATTTATTTTCACCATGGTACTTTTGTCTAACAAGGCCCAATACCTGGAGAGAGAAGTGAGGTTGTCAAGGTAAGAAAAAAGAGAAGTAGGAACCTTTTGGTAATAGTGTATCTAAAAAAACTATTTTGATTTCAACTTTTCACTGTATTTTATCAATACTACAGAAATAGCACTCATGGAGATATAAACCCCTGAAATTCTAAATCCATCTTTATAACATGATGTTGCCTGAGATTCACTAAAGCTTTTCCCTAGACATTGTATTAACCTCCAGTGTTCCCTGATTGATGGCATCTTTGAAGTCCATCTCTTCTCAAACAGTTTTCCAGTAAGTGTATCCTTCTGGTTTGAGACAGATTCTTCCATACCAGTGGCTCCTGCTCAAACCCATCATGGATCTGTTGCAGGGAGATGGAATTGTTGTGCATGCTAATCTTGCATTATTGTCAACAACATATCCATCATAAAATAAGCTGGTAGAATATTATTCTGAAAATATGTTCCTTGATTAATTTCTCTATTTTGCATTTCTCCAATGCAAATTGTCTTCTGCTGTGCTTAACAGAAGAGCTCTTTAATATATCCAAGACTACATCAAAACTTAGCATGTCCATCTCATAGAGATTTCAATACAATTAAATTATTTTGAACTTACTCTGAATATAGTTCACTGTTCATATTTGTTAAACAGACTACGTAGATTCAGCAGTGGAATTCAGCAAGTAATAACATGTTGTAAAAGCTTTTTTGCTTCTAACCGATTAGCTCATATATCACAAATGTCCCATACAGAATAAGAGCCACATGAGAGACACCAGAGATTTATTCTGTTTTCTGTGAGCCATAAATGTTCTTTCACATCCTAGACATGGCAAGAACATGAATGCAACTCTTCACACCGATGTTTATGGATATGAACTGTTTGTTAGGAGTGAAACATGAACAGACCCAATTCAAAATTTCCTAAGATTTTCTTCTACTATGTGAAATCTATTTCCTATTGCATTATTTAATTTTAATACAGGTAAAATCTCTTGCAGGCAGAACTGTTTATTTCTAGGTTCTGTATACTGGTGGAGTGTTTCTTAGCTTCTAGTATCTTAAACTTCAGTGAAGCCCCAGTTTACAACATCACCTTAACCTGAATGAGCAGCATTTCCAGAGAGTGCTATAAGGAACATTTTAATTTCTTCACCAAAAAAATGGTTTTCATTCAGAAATACTTTTGTTTGGATCGTCACCTTTCTGCTCCGTTTTTCTCTCTGTATGCCATAGGTCCAGTCATATGAAAAAAAAAAGATTCTGATATATTGATTTTCCTTTTGATGACCATCTGTCATCAGACAGGTGTGTGAATCTCCTAGTGAGGTAAATGACTGAGTTTGTTGACAACTTCATGCTGTAGCTTTATTTTCTGCCTTTATTTTTCTTTAATTTTATTTTCTTACAAACCATGCCAGCTTAACCTGAAGGAGAGCAGAAAATCTAGTTAAATGTAAAATACGAAGACGATTGATTTGACCTCTGGCCAAGCACATAACATTTGCTCTCTGTATGATAGTTTGTGAGCTAGAGTTACACTACTTAATCCTCTTGAAACTTAAAGGACCACTACTACAGCAAGCTGCTCTTCAGCCTGAGAAAGGAGAACAACCTGTTCTTACAGGAGAAAGAGCTTATTAACAGCATTGGGTTGTTTTCTCTGTCTGCATCATTTTGAAAGTGGTAGAAAGGAAATGACACATTCAACATGCATCTAACTCACGGATGCACTGCCAGTAGCTTTTCCATAAAGTGTTACTGCTCAAATAAAGCTGATCTATGAGCCTCAGAGCTCAGAGTTTTGCAGTATAGTCAGCATTTTCTCCTTTGTTCCCTAGATTGAGTAGTCATAGATTTAAAACTGAGAGATTTAACCAGACAGCATAAGAACACAAAATATATGGTTTAGGTATCCAGAGCAGACCTATACATCCCATTGCAAACCACAGGAGCCAAAAGGCAAAGACCTTCAGGGTCTCATCCTATGTAAGCTACAGGAGTGTGGGAGAAGACAGTGATGACTGCGATGAACGCTCTCAGGCAAAGGCTCTAGGTACCACAATAAAACCTTACTCTGACAGTGGGTACGGTCACAAACACTGAGATACCAGGTGGCTGCACTTCTTCTTTTACCACAGTCAGTAAATGATAATTCTGGAGAAACATTGACATGAATTAACCAGAGCACCAAACAGATTGATCAAACCCTGTTGTTAATCAGACGTGATTTGAGGTGGAGCAAATTTATAGCACTGATGCTAAAGGTTGGCCCAGAGGATTTAAGTGATAATCCCAGTGGTACTCAATAATAAAAGTTCTGAAATATATGCTAACAATGAAACAGCAATTTCTTTTTGCCTTAGAAGAAATTAATCTAATTTCAAGTGCCTATAGTTGTAGTCTCTGCCAAAAATTGTCAGATTAGAATGGATTGGAACCAGACAGGAAAGTTCTTTATAATTCATAACAAGGTAGACACAGTGATCTGGATTTAAAAAATAAAAATCAATCTGAACTCTTGCTTGGAAATGAAAGGGAAACCATTCTGAGCTGTGAATCAATTTGACTGGCATCTTTTTACTGACAGTTTTGAAATTTAAACTGAATATTCCAACTCAAATCATAAATGAAAATGAATGCAGAGGTTTAATCACTAAGTGTTCTCACTAGAAGTGTGATCCATGGAAAGGAGGCTCAGGATTACATTCATCTTTGGTGCTTCATATCAGCACCAAAGTGTCCTGATGGACATCTAGGGAGCCAGGAATGGGATGTTCAAGCCAGAGTGATGAAATACGGACAACATATTTCAAAGGCACAGCCACAGTACTGCTTCCACTGCTAGGCTAATACAAATTTTAACCCTTCTCTCTTTGTTATTGTTGTTGTTTAATCTTTGTCTAGCTCTGTGTTTGAGTTGTTTGGTTTTGTTTGGGCTTTTTTTTTTTAAATGTTTTTCTTTTTAGCTGTCTTTCATTTTGAAGAGGAAAAAAAATGACCTTTGAAGATACCAGAGACTCTCCTCTTACTCAGATCAATATAGAAAACTAACTTTTGCTTTTTTATGAGTCTCTGTTTATCTGCTTGCAAGCTGTCATACGTTATGGTCTTTCTGTGTGACTTACTGCCCTTTCCCTGTCACATTGCTCATAAACACATCCCTCCCTCTTTCTGCTCCAGGAAGTCATTAGATGCTAACCATGAAGTGCAAATCACTGTCAATTTCCTAGAGAAACACAAATCAGAAAGTGCCTCTGTGTTTTAACAGTTGAATGCCCTTCTGTGTACAACATTTGGAAATATCCAACAACTGGGAACAAAGTCTTGCCCATTGGAACACTGCTGCTAAGAAGCTCCGCCCAGAATTTCTGTTCAGAAGAGGATTTGCTTCATCATGGTGTCTTCCTGAGGTGGATCTGGAATGAAGATTTATAGGAGTTTTGTTGTGTAGTGGCTGGCCTAAAAACTGATACAATTCTGTTGCTCCTAGTGGTTGGATTCTCACATAGGTCAGTGAGTTTGGGCTCAAAAGTTGCTATTATTTTCCCGTGTTTATGATGGACTATGTGAGAGATGCTGTCATATGTTATTGTCACACCTTTATTTGGGCAGAGAAAGGTATATCTGGTTTATCTCATTTAAAGACACTGTGGCTTAAAATGGACCAGATTAATTTCTGAACACCTTTGCAGAGGATGAACTTGATCTGATAAGCTCCCCTGAGAACAGTGAGCACAGCCAAAGAATCTGCTGCCCTGAGAGGAAAGAGGCAGGAAGGATGGGTTTTTGCTGTCAGAGATGTAAGCTGTGAGATGGGAGCCAGATACAGAAGAACTGTTATGTGGAACAGAAACAAGCAAGGGCCATACGTTGACTATAAATGTCAGAAACCATGAATCAGGTTTTGCTGCTCATGAGGCGGTTCCCTCTATTGTTATGAAGAAACAGCAGTTTTAATAGTGAAGACATTTATATTCTTGTCATTAAGGTAATTAGCCACAGTGCTTCTCCCACATCCTCTGTTTTCCACAGAAGTCTCCTGCCTGAGGACTGTGATATCTGAGGAGATTTATGTATTAATATAAAAAGCAACAGGCACTAAGACGTGCCTTCAGTCAATTCAGGATCCCAGGGCTGAAAAATATTTATGCAACAGTTGGAGAGTGGGAACACCTCCCTACAATGTGCAAAAAATTTAAGAGACATCAACTACTAAAAATCCTTGAAGACAAATATTTACCACAGAGCTGATACCTCTTTTCTAACACTACAGACAACATTAAAAAAAAACACAAAAAAACCCCAAAACAAAAAAACAAAACAAAACAAAACAAAACAAAAAAACCCCCCAAAAAACCCGCCACCCAACACAATAAATCTGTCAATGTTTTAGACATAATGCAATCTATTTGGTAGCTAGCTAAAATAGTAATTTTAGCCAGGTAAGGAAGAGTTTTCCTATAGGAGGAAGACCTAAGCAGATTAAGACTTCTCAATTTGGAGTAGAGATAAGTGAGAAGGACATGATAGAGGGCTATAAAATCAATGGAATAATGGGAAAGTGCACAGAGGACAATTATTCATTTTTCTTCTAATGCAAGGATTAAGAGGAATTAAAAGAAATTAACAGATGACAGATTTTAGCAAGCATAAGAAAAAGCACTTAACACAAAATGCAGTTAAAACTGTGGATCTCATTACCACATGTTTCTAGAGATGTTAAAAGTTTATGTGAGTTCAAAGAGTAACTGCAAAACATACTAGAAGAAAAATCCACCGAGATTTCTCTCCATAAAGGCACTAAACACATTTCAAGATATAAACTACAATTCACGTGAGATATGAATAACATACCTTGGAATTATCACTCAGTATTAGATGTCTACTGTGTTCTACTGTAAGAAGTAAGATATCTTGCCTTGATATACTTTAAATCTGGCCTGATGGAATAATCTTGTGTCATTAATAGTTTTGCAGCCACAGAAAGATGCAAAACCAAAACAAGACCACAGATGCTTAGCTGTAACCAAAGCCATTGTGACTATTCAAGCTTGAACAGGAACACCTATCTCTACTAGATACATGCTTCTAGTGAACAGCCTCAGCAATGCTCTCTGGTTATCAGCCCAGACATCTCCCATTTTTTCCATCTGTAAAGAACTAAAAGAACTGATTTCATTTTAGAACAACATTTTAGATTCTTCAGCAAAGAGGATGGAAAAGGAACTTAAGTGACTTGAATAGCACAAAAGGAGGTAGAAACTGGCACATGACCTTGACTTGAGTGAGACAGAGAGCATGCTGAAGAACTAAAATACTCAGAAAAGAATGGACCTTACTAGGGTTACAGCTGCTACATAACTCAGTGATAAGTCCACAGTAGAGTATGATAGTGCTGGGCAACAGGAAAGCTCATGTGTATGTCATGCAGAAACCTGATGGATAGTTATACTGTAATGCAGTCAACTCAAACAGATCTAGTATTTAGAGAGGGAAATACAGGCTTAATGTGATTTGATTGTTCAACAAATTACACTGGGTTGGAAAAGGTTATACACTTTTCAGCCTGCTTCTGATATTGTCAAGTTTTCTCCCTTTGCCATACATTTTGACAATTAACTTTGAAAATTAGGAAATCAGAATCAGTTTAAACATAATGCAACAAAAATTACTACCTTTCAGTAATACTCTCTCTGAAGAAAAAGTGGGGATAACTCACAAATATGGCAATTATGGTATATCAAAACAGTCTTTCTTCCTTCTACTTAGTTTCTCCTCTTTCTAATTTTACTCCTGATTTACACCAGTACACCTGAAAGATAATGAAGTGTGTTTTTAGGATTGATAATTCAAAAGGCAGTGTCTGCAGAGGAAGTGCTTACACATGTGTTTGATGTGATTTCAAGAGTGGCTATGGCAGCAAGTACAGCAGCAGAGTAATCTTTCTGCCGCCTCTTTTAGACAGAAACCTGTTGCTATACTTAACTAGATGCACCCATTGTGTTTTAATAGGAAGCAAAAAGACATTTAGGTATTTATTTTATTTTGATTAACAAAATTACCAGGAAGTTCATGCCAAAACATTCACAGCAGCAATTTTAGACATCAGTCTGATCTCCCAGTGAACATCCAGTAATCAATTTAAAATTAAAAAAAAAAAAAAATTAAAAAAAATAAAAAAGGGTGGGGTGAGGGATGCATCAAGACCTGGATTATTAATAAGTAATTAAATAAAGATTAAAGATGCATTAATTTAGAATGCAGTCATGGAAATTTATCTGTCAGATGATACGGGGGCTGGCTGTTTTGAGGGAATCTGATGAATGCGGGCTCATGAGAAGCCATCACAATGATGAAACAAGCCCAGCCTGGGCTAATAGATTTATCTATTTCTACCTGGCACATTGTAATAGGATCTGGAGTTATCCTGCTGATCAGTGGGTATCTGTAGAAATTTCATCACACTACAAATGTCATTATGATCGAAGTGGAATATTTTTTGGAGCTAGATGCCTGGAGACATAGTCACTTGAAGAAAAGCAGAGAGGGAAGACTGCATGTTGGGGTAAAACTTGTAACAGATTGTCACATCATCTGCAAATAAGTAGCTAAAATAGCTGATGTGATGTTGTTGACTGTTCATGAAGAATTCCCACAGGAGAGTCCTTCCCTTCCCATTTCCCTGGAGATCAAATGGTACTGTAGATCTAGTGGTGCATATTTTTTTGTCTGAATGTGTAGACATTTTGATAAAGGAGAGACTGAAATAATCAGTACTTCCAAAACCTCCAGCTGAAATTCTGGAGTAGTCAGTCAACTTTTCTAATTTGCTAAAGATAGGTTCTAATAGAACTCACTTGGAAAGCTGCAGACAGTATCATTAAGCAGTTGCCTGCAATAAAAGATAAGACGACAGCACACACAATATCTCTATTATATGTGTGTGAAACTAAGCCCTTTGCTGGCAGTTGTACTGACACTTGGGGTCATTCCTGAGTGCAAACAGAAATCAATATATTGCTCAAGAGCAGAGTGGTCAGTGTGGGTGAAAGGTGCTGGAGATGTGTCCATGCCATCTATATGTTATGTCTCCATATCCACCAAGAGAAAGAAAATATGGAAACGCTCATCTAACTCCATAAATATGCAGTGAAGAAAATGTCTGCCAGTGAGCAGGTCATTCCTTTGCGACATCCACACCCAGCCCTCGTGGTGAGCCTTATTAGTAATGCTGTCCATTCATGTCCAAGTCTGGACATGAACTTGGATTAAGACAGTTTCAGACATCCCATTTTACACAGTCCAGAGGACTGACCGTATTTGTATGAGATATCTGTAAAAGTCACACTGTTCAAACCCTAATAAAAGTTGCCCAAGCCATGAAATTTTGCTTTCTTTTAGTTTTCATCATTCTGTAAATTCTGAAGAACAAAAAGGATGTTTTATTCCTCTCCCTATCAGTTTTTAATTGCTCCTTGCATGACAGTAGCAGCCATCAGGGCTAAAACAGTGGCCAACATAGCTCAAATGCAGTGGGTTTTTTTTTTAGTTTTTAATATTTAAAAATAAACAATTGGGAAGCTGCTTAAAAATAAAAATCTAAGCCCACTTAAAGGTCACTATTTTCAAACACACATATTTTGCATGTATGAAAGGGGAAATTCTGACAAAAAGATCAGTTTTGCTAAAAAAGAAAAATGTTTTAAAATCAATGTTTCAGTGCAGAAAATTAATGACCATGACACTATCAGGAAAAAAGCATCAGAAAAAGCAATTCTCCTTTTCAAGATATCTTGACACAAATAAGCAAAATATATAGTGTATGACGAAACCAGAAAATTCAAATTGAAGTACACCTAAAGGGAATTTGTTATGTACACATAATACCAAACAAGTCTATAACAAAGCAAGCTTTATGTTAAATCCCTAAATATAACTCAATTTTATTTCTTTAGTATATTTATGGTCATGCTGCCCAGTAAAGAAATAATATGTGCAAATAACAACTGAAGGCATTTGATTCATTTGATATCAACAGCAACAAAGGTCAAGGGTAGGAATTTCAGAAGCTGCTATGTAAACAGAACTGATATTTTTAATTGGAAAAGAATGCACAAGCAATTTTGAAACTCCAGTTTATCTGCAGTGGCCACTGGATTGATATTAATATTAGAACACTATGTTGGGTTCCATGAGGCTTTCATTCAGTGATTTTCTTTTAAGTTGGATTCCTGGGCTCGTATATACCAATGGCACCTGACATTCAGCTGCTGTCCTCACTGGGAAAAGATGGTTAGAAAACAGTGAGGCAAAACAAAAGAAAATGTGGTGCTGAGGAACAACTCATTCAACTCTTGATCTGTGTTGCTGAGGTTCTGTAAAGACACCAAGACATCAGGTATTTCCACAAGTATTTAGGACAAGCACTTGGAGTGAAGATCAATTTCTTGATCTCAAATTTGCTTCTCAGAGTCTAAAATGCCAGTGATTTATTACGTGGGAAAACAATAAACATTTTTGAAAGAACACTGTATTTCAATCTTTCTCCTCTGAGCACATAATGATATGTGTTTTTCCGCATGCTTTTCTGTACTTGTAATACACCTTCACTCATAAAAGCTGCTTGTAGTGGATAGGACATTTAATGAAATCTCATTTGTCCCTTTGCTAGTGTCCTTCAGAGCAAAAATTTAGGATCTTACTGTTCATGTAGGATCTGAGCCAAGATGTTGGATAAAAAGGCTCTAAAACCAGCAAAAATAAATGGGAACTCCTGGCTAGCCTTTCATTTTTCTTTTAAAATAATATTTCATGTGTTTTGCCATTTTATGTATATACCTCTGGCTTTGGACCAAATTCTAACTACTGTAAATCAGCCTCACACCATCGAGTACATGAAGTGGAGCTACTACACAGGTGAATACCAAGCTTGGAACTGGCCCACTGCAAATAAGTTACAGATTTATCGGCTTGTGTATCACACTACTAGTTCCTGTTATTGTTTTGCAAAGTGTTTTGGGAAATTAAGGGAGTAATAGGAGCTACATTAAATTAATTTCCGGTCTAACACAATCTAATACAATCACAACAGAAGGACTTCCACTTTTGAAATGATGAATAACAATTTTGAATAAAGTATTCAGATAATACTTCAGATGGCTCTCTGATACCCTGTTCAGAATCATATAGGGAAAATCTATTGATGGCATACAATTTTTTTCTCTCCTCCTAATTATCATTAATGGTAATTCATAAATGTATGTTAGTTCAATCTCATTGCTACTTCATAATATGTAGTTAAAAATTACGATAATGAATTCCAGTTTCTCCAGCCTAATGTAATTAGATGGTGATTAATATTCCCCAGGGATGGGATGGGATGGAATGTGATTCAGGGTAATCTAAAATAGTTATAAGTGAACGGTTTGATATCCATCAGTTACTGAAGCTGACACAGTAAGGTGTGATTAACAATGTATTGAAACAAGTAGGTCACTTCCATCCACTCAAATCACAAGCACTGTGGTCACTGTGACTTGGTCAAAATTACTTGGCTGAGTATGAAATGACTGTGTTCTCGTTTTCCCCTTGTTCAATTCTTATGTCTCTATTACTCTTGAAATCTGGTCACATCTAATGCATACTTCTTTATGGAACAAAAAATTCAAACATGCCACACTGTTAAATAAAAAAAACATTTTTCCATGGGCTTAGGTAGGATATATACAGTTATCAAAATAGAATAGAAAATCAACATATTTCAGAAATTTCCAATTTCAGGCCCTATCCTAGATGCAAATGCCTGTCATAGATGTCACCCACAATCTCATGAGAGTATCCCAGAAAAGGTTCATTCACAATGACATATGGATTGATTCTTGAAATTACCCTGGTGAGGAACCAGTAGTCAGGTGTCCATGTGAGGATACAAGAGCCACTGGTTCTGAGGAACTGTGACAGATGGCCAAAACCACACTACTGAGCCCTCTTCTAGTATCAGACTTTCCAGAACAAATCTGAAGCTTGTTTGTCAGACGAAATGTAACAGGTTGAGCACTCCAGAATGTACAATGCTTTTACAAAAATGAATATTTTCTGTTATCTTATATCTCTGATAATGCCAAAATGGTATTTTCTGTAAGAACAGAAGGAGGTTCTGTCATGGTTTAGGGTCAGAGCAGCCCCTTAGACCTATAACAGATGGTCTCTGTTAACCCCTCTCCCCCCCCCAAAGGAGAATACCTCAAATGTTGTAACCATTTAGCTTCTTTGATTGCAGCACGTTTCACAGTCATGGATAACATGCATAATAGTGTCCATAGTTAAATCCACCCCCTCAGTCACAAGCCCATCCGTATGTTGCATCTCTTCCCTGATGTCCTGAAGTATTGTGAGCACACCGAGATAAAAATAGTTCACCTTTAAGTTCCCAGTCTAAGTCTGTGTGGAACGCTTTAGCAGCCTGATCCACTTGCTGGTTGTTTTGGTGTTCCTCAGTGGCTCAACTTTTAGGTATGTGAGTGTCCATGTGACGGAGTTTCACAACTAGTTTCTCTATCTGAGCAGCGATGCTAAAACCAGTAAACCCAAATGGGTTTATCTCTGTGCTGCCAGCTATTCTGCTTCCACTGTTTTAACCATCCCCACAAGCCATTTGCTGCCATCCATGAGTAGAGATAGAGCACTGGCCACTTTTGTCATTCAGCAATGTCTAAAGCCAGCTGGATGGCTTTTACCTCTGCAAACTGACTTGATTCACCTTCTCCCTCGACTATTTCTGCTACTCGTCGCGTGGGACTCCAAACAGCAGCTTTCCACTTCTGATGGTTTCCTAGAGGACAGCAAGGTTCATCAGTAAACAGATCACATTGCTTATTATTATCTGATAACTGATTATATGGTGGGGCTTCTTCAGCATGTGTCACCACCTGTTCTGGTGGCATTCCAAAGTCTTTACCTTCTGGACAATCCATGACCACTTCTAAGATTCCTGGATGACTGAGATTCCCTATTCGAGCTCTCTGTGTGATTAGTGCAGCCCACTTACTCCATGTAGCATTGGTGGCATAGTGAGTGGAAGGGAACTTATCCCTGAACATCCAGTTTAGGACTGATAACTGTGATGCTAGGAGCTGTGCTTCAGGACCAATCACTTCCGAAGCACCTCTAACTCCTTTATATGCAGCCAATATTTCTTCTTCAGTTGGACTATAGTTAGCCTTGTAGCCTTTGTATTCTTGACTTCAAAATCCTAGGGGTCAACCTTGAGTTTCCCCTGGTGCTTTCTGCCAGAGGCTCCAGGTAGGACCGTTATTCCTGTCTGTTGTATAGAGCATTTTTAATGTCCTCTCCTGCTCAGACTGGCCCAAGAGCTACTGCATGTACAATCTCTCATCTGATCTGTTCAAAGACCTGTTTTTGTTCAGGACCCCAATTAATTTTTTTTTTTTTTTCAAGTCACTTCATAGAGAGGTTTTACAATCTGACTGTAACCAGGAATGTGCATTCTCCAGAAACCCACAGAACCTAAGGCGGCTTGTGTTTCCTTTTTGTTAGTTGGTGGGGATATCACTGTTACTTTCTTAACCATCCATCAGGATCTGGCGACACCCATCTTGCCATCTGATTCCCAAAAAATGGATCTTTCATGCAGGTCCCTTGACCTTGCTTTTATTTATGTCAAAACCAGAGATTAAAATAATTTAAATTATCTTCTTTTCCCTTTCTCAAAAACTGCTGCTGCTGTTACCCCATACAAGGATATCATCAATGTATTGCAGGTGTTCTGGAGCTCCACCTTTCTCCAGTGCAGTGTGGATCAGTCCATGGCAAATGGTAGGGCTGTGTTTCCACCCCTGGGGCAGTCAATTCCAGGTGTATTGGACACCTCTCCAGGTGAAAGCAAACTGAGGCCTACACTCTGGTGCTATAGGAATAGAGAAAAATGCATTAGCAATGTCAATAGTAACATACCACTTAGCAGCCTTTGACTCCAGCCCATACTGGAGTTCTAACATATCTGGTATGGCAGCACTCATCACTGGCGTAACCTCACTCAGGCCACAATAGTCCACTGTTAATCTCCATTCTCCATTAGATTGACACTGGACATATCAGAGAATCACAGAATGTTAGGAGTTGGAAGGGACCTCTGAAGGTCATCGACTCCCACCCCCTGCCAGTCCCTGGGGGACTCCACTGGTTACAGGTCTCCAGCTGGACTCTGCACCATTGATCACTACTCTTTGGGCTCTATTGTATAGCTGTTTTTTAATCCATTACACTGTCCATTCTTCTATCCCACAATTCCAGAGATTGCTCACGAGGATGTTATAGGAAACTGTGTCAAAAGCCTTGCTAAGATCAAGGTAGACTACATCCAGTGTTCTCAACTATCCATTCATTTACAATATTATAGAAGGCTATTGGATTAGTCAAGCGTGATTTCCCCTTGGTATATCCATGCTGACTACTCTTGATAACCCTTTTCACTTCCAAGTGCTTAGAGATGGTCTCTGAAATGTGCTGTTCCATCATTTTTCCAGGGATGGAGGAGAGGCTGACTGGTCTGAAATTTCCTGTATCTTCCTTTTTGCCCTTTTTGAAGATTGGAGTGACATCGGCTTTCCTCCGTTCCTCAGGCACCTCTCCTGTTTGCTATGATCTTTCAAAAACGATGGAGAGTGGTAGGGCAGTAACATCAACCAGCTCTCACAATACTCTTGGGTGCAGCTCATCAAAGCCCATGGACGTGTGTATATTCAATTTCCGTAACTGATCTCTGACCTGATCTTCATTGACTAGTGGAGAGTCTTCCCTCTTCCAGGCTTCCTCTCTTATACGCAGGGTATGGATTTTACAAGGGCTTGTCTTAGGAGTAAAGACTGAAGCAAAGGAGGTATTCAGCAGCTCTGCCTTCTCTGCATCCTCTGTTATCAGGGGTCCCACCTCATTCAGCAGTGGGCCCACATTTTCCCTATTCTTTTACTAATGATATATTTAAAGAAGTTCTTCTTTTTCTCTTTTACTTCCTTTGCCAGCTTAAGTTCTAAGAAGGCTTTGGCCTTTCTTGTTGCCTTCCTGCAAACCCTGACAACATCCCTATAGTTCTCCCAAGTGACAAGTCCCTTCTTCCACAAACTGTAAATTTCTTTCTTCCATGAGACTTTCTTCAGAAGATCCTTGCTCATCCATGCAGGTCTTTTACCTTCTCTACTCAATTTTTTACGCAAAGGAATACACCTATTTCTGCGGTGACTCCCTTCGCAGTAGGTAAGACTCTAATGGGGAGAGGTGCTGCAGAAAAAAAAGCGCTGAAGAAAAACTCGATTTCTGGGGCTTTTCCGAAGCTTTTTTCCAAGCCGGGACGAGATCGGCAGCTGCTGGGGGCGGTGCCGGCATAGGCGGGCTGCTGTGAGAGCCGGGGCGGAGCCAGCACACCGGCGGTTCCCTGGGGCTGCCTCTGGGATGACAGCGAGGAGTCGCTGCCCCCAGGGTTAGGAGGTGAGTGTGACCCTTTGTACCTGCTTCACGAGGGGGCTGTTGCGGCTGTTAACAGCTCGTTGGACAGGAATCGAGTGTTTCACTTAATCAAGGAGTCATGGTGGGAACTCGGGGGAGGAGAACCCCGCACCCACTCAAACTTCCAGCACCCACTCAAAGGGATATGTGTTCTAGTCACAGGTTGTTGAGGAATGTCACAGCTTTTCACTGGCAGTTGGGAGCAATCCCGGGGATAGCTGTGTGAGGTGCGAGCAGGTTGATGACCTGCTAAGCTGGGTGGTGCAGCTCCAGGATGAAGTGTTGGAGCTTAGGGAGGAGGTGAGTAGGTTGAGAAAGCGAGAGGGAAATTGACAACTTATATAATCTAGTTGTGACTGAGCTGAAAGAAGAAATGGACAGGTTAAAGAGGATCAGGGAATGTGAGGAATTAGGGGACAAGGGGCAACGGCAAAAGGTCCCTGCTCGGCGTGGCAAGCGCAACTGCCTGGCAATTCCCCCGCCCCCCCAGGCGTCCTTGCATAACAGGTACAGGGCTTTGCAAGGGGAACTGGACAACAGTGAGGATGATGGTTCTCCCTGCTTGGAGGTGTCACCAAAGCCTAGTTGGACTACCCTTGGCATTAAAACCTAATCAGTAAAGAATAAAAGATGGGTAATTGTCATTGGTGACTCACTGTGTAATGGAGCAGAAGGCCCAATATGCAGACTGGACCCGTTGCACAGGGAGGTCTGTTGCCTCCCAGGGGTCAGAGTTAAAGATGTAGGGAAGAAGCTTCCTTCCCTGGTACGGACCTCAGATTATTATCCCCTTTTGTTGTTTCACGTAGGTACTGATGATTTAGGTAGAACCATGCCAAGGACAAGGAAGAAGGATTGCAAAGCTTTGGGGCACCTGGTCAAGGGATCAGGAGCACAGATCGTGTACTCCTCTATCCCTCCAGTTGTGAGGAAAGATGAGGGACTAGGCAGAATACACCAGCAGATTAACACCT
This sequence comes from Megaceryle maxima, assembly GCA_024605025.1. Lineage (NCBI taxonomy): Eukaryota > Metazoa > Chordata > Aves > Coraciiformes > Cerylidae > Megaceryle > Megaceryle maxima. The sequence goes on from JANHGN010016499.1 coordinate 19,351, forward strand.
GGCTCCGAGCCTGGTGTGGCCGGCAGGGATTTGGGTTTTTTGACAGCAGCTGGATTTACAAGAGGCCAAGTCTGTTAGAGGCACATGGAAATGGCGTATCCCGCAGAGGGAAAAGGGTTTTGGGAAGGGAGTTGGCAGGGCTCATAGGCAGAGATTTAAACTAGGAATGAAAG